>VWYE01024233.1:31111-67837 GCA_013398995.1 Alaudala cheleensis
GGAGGGAGGGGACACAGTCCCAGGGGCTGGCACAGAGGCTGGCACAGAGGTGGTGTGTGCTGCAGCACGGGGGTCGGGCTTAGCAGTGCCCCGGCATTTCCAGGTGAGAGGTCCCAGGTGCTTCTCAAAGCCTGGCTGGCACAGAGGGAGGGGACACAGTCCCAGAGGCTGGCACAGAGGTGCTGTGTGCTGCAGCAGTTCCCCAGCACGGGGCTCATATGTGGAAGCGTCCCTCGCACAGAGTCTCTCTGCTGGCTGCTGCTCGCTCCGCTCCTGTCGGGAGCAGCGCAGCACGAACGTGCCTCCTGTTAATAGCTCGTTATCAGCGATGCTTGCGGCTCTCTACAAGCGTTATCTCCTTGATCCCATCTGTCTCACAAAGTGTGGCTGAGGGCAGAGCCGGGGTGGGGCTCAGCGGCTGCGGGAGCCCGGCACTGAGACCTGCGCACCCCACGGCGCATCGTGGCCGTCTCTAATCCACCCCAGCTCGGTGGAGCGCTTGGGAAATGTCACTGGGGAGCTGCAGTGGCCGTGATTGATCATGTCTCTGCTGCCTGCTGACGGAGGAGAGGCTTCAGCGAGAGGAGACCTTGGCTCCTGAGCCTCCCCTTGAAGTGCAGGAATGAATTATGCAAACTAATCCGTCCCTTGGCTCCTCCGACAGCTGCTGCCTTCCCCAACACCTCCTGCCTTCACATCTTTCTTTATCTCTGAGCAGTTTTAGAGCCGTTTGAGGCTGCGTATTTCTTCAGTCCGTGTGTGTCCCAGGGTGCCTGTGGGGACGGGGGCAGCTCATCACCTGCTGTGGGACGTTGTCCCATTGCTGAGCTATCCTTGACCAGAGCCTCTGGGCTCCCAGCTCCGTGAGGAAATCATAAACCATGTTAAAACATGACCAGTTTCTTCTGGCAGCCTTCTTTCAGCTCGGCTGGTGGATGTGTGAGGGCTGCAGTGCAGGGACACAGGGACACAGGATGGCTTGTGAGGTTCCCTGCAGGGACTGGCGCTGTCTCCAAGGGGATGGGAAGAGGGAAAAGGGTGGAGAGAGGCGGCCCGGTGGAGAAGGGCACCTGCACAGAAGCGTTTGGTCAGGTTTTTGTGTCCCCGTGCTGTTGCAGAGGAGATTTGGTGCTCACTTGTCCCAGCTGAGTTGGTGTCCCCCTGCCTCTGCCTGCTGGAATTCTGGTCCCTGGGAGAGCTGAGGCAGGCAGGGAGGAGGGCAGAGAGGCACCAAAGGACCTGTGGAAGGAGGGGGACACAAGACCATCACAAATCTCACCCCTCAGCACCTCTTTGCCACCTCCCCGCTGTGCCCTGGTGTGATTTGGGCGAGTCAGGGGCTGCCAGCACAGCTCAGCTGCCATTTCCCTGCCTCCCTGCCCTGCTGAAAGCCACATTTTTTATGTGGAAGTGAATTGGCAAATGGCCTGTCTCGTTTTGATTGAAAAAGCTCCCAGACTGGAGTGGCTGTTTTAATCTGTCACTTGCTGGCAGGTGGGGGAATGGGCTGACCCACAGACAGGGATGTCATCAGCTTTTGGGGGAATTAAAATAGGAAACCTTTTTTTTGTTGTTGTTTATTTAATGAAAACACAATTTGAGAATCTAAAACCTTACAGAAATGGCTCCTCTTGCTGCCTGCAAGGCAGAAGGAACATTTCCTTCCCCCTGCTCTTTGTCCAGGCAGAGCAGGGGCAGGCAGGGCTCAGCTTTTTTTATGCCAATATTGTCAGCCAGAAAATGTGTTTTAGTTCTGGCTGGGTCTTGAAAGTGATGCTGAGCTGGGAAAGCTCCCAGTGATGGCAGCTCAGCGTGGAAATGGTTTAAAAGCACTTTATTTCCCTGCTGCTCTCCCAGGAGCACTCAGGGAGGTTGGGGCAGGCAGTGCCATCACACCCGACTGGGGTTCCCACAAAACCCTGGCCCCAGGGATCTCTCAGCAAGTGGATTTTAACAGGTTAACCCCACTGAGATGGGCTCAGCTTGTTTTTTTTCCAAGCTCTGGTGCAGTTGGCTTTTTTTTTTCTTTTTTTTGAGATGCAGAGTTTTAATTTCTCCCTCTGCTTTCAGCTTGTCTGGAGCACGGAGCCTTCAGCACACGAGATAATGAAATCCAATATTATTAGCTCCTGTGGTTTGCCACTGTTTGCAGGGGAAAATAATAACTAGCTTAAATACCTATTAGTCACCCACAGCTCTGCATGTCTGCATTGTGAGTTTGGAAAGCAGATGCAATTTAGAAGTTCAGGGGAAATTTTTTCTTTTTTTCATTTTCTTTATGAAGGATCTCTTAAAAGTGCACTTGTGAAAAATCAGCTTTTAAGTATGGAAAACTTGATGCAGCTTGGCAGCTCTCACTGATTAAAAAGCCAGTGTTCAAAGCCATTTCTAAAGTGCCAGTAGGGAGCAGAAATGATTCCTGCCAGAGTTTAGAGCCCAGCTTAACCCTGAGCCCAGCTTCAGGAGATGGTAAAGCCCCTCTGTGTGCTCCTGGTCCTCACCAGGAGCACTGGGGTGGATCTGATTCCAGATTTCTGATCCAATCCAGCACTGATCTGGGGAGGAAGTGATACCCTTCCCACCCAAATCTAGGAAAAAGTTGATCTAATGGGTATTGATCAGAGGAGAAAGCAGATCTGTGGGCACAAATGTATGTGCCAGCTTGAAAGAAGTGTGTTCCCTAAAAGAGGAACAGTGTGAATAATCAGGCTTTGAGACAAATGCTAATCAGCTTTGCATCTTGCCTCTGAATCTCCAAACACAGTTGTTTAATCTCTGAAATTAAAAATTTCCCTGGTGAGGAGTTAGGCAGCTTCAAGGGGCTCGTGTTGGAAAGATCCAGCTCACTGTGTGTTGGTTTCAGATCTTCCTGTTGTGCAGTTCAGCCTGTCCAGAAGCTGGCCCAGCCCCTGAGTCTCTGAGCAAAGCCAAAAAACATCCATTTCTTTATGGAGAGACCAGCAGAGAAACATGTTATTAATCAAAGGCTGCCCAGGACAGCTTTCAATCAGGCACAGAGGCCTTAAAGGCACTGAGTTCTTCACTGTGAGAGCCAACAATGGCACAAGCTGGGAAATACCTCATCAAAGATTTAAAAAGCTCAGATGTTTGTTACGTGGAGAAGCATCTCCTGCTTGCTTTTGGCACTCCATGGGGCTGCCTTGCACTGGACACACGAGCTTAGCCACAGGGGAAAATGGATTTTTTAGGGACTTGAGTTGGACATTTGACAGCTGTTAGCTCCAAGCAGCTGTTAGATCAATAATTTCACTAATCAATGACTGGTGTCCACCCCAGCTGTTCACTGCACTGGTGGTTTCTGGTTCAGAGCACTCCCAGAATGGATTCACCTTTCATTTTGCAGCTCCACAGAAACCCCAGGTGAGCACCCTGCCCTTGCCTGGGGGTGAGCCCTGCTTTCAGCAAAGCCCTCTCGAGGTCCCTGCCCACCTGTGAGCCCTCCTGCAACTCTGTGCTCCTGCCCAGGGTGTCTGTGGCTTCCCTGGATGCTCTGTGTCCATGGATGTGACGCTCACTGCTTGTGACAGAGCAAGCTGAATGAAGTCACAAAGAAGCCGGAATAAAAACTGTGCCTTGCTCATGAAAAAAAATGAATTATTTAAAGAGAAAAAAAAAAAACAACAACCCACCAGCAACAACAATATATGAGGCAGGGTTTGTTTGTTCCTCTCAGGGAATAAGTGTTCTGGTATTGCAGGACTTATTTTGGAAATTTCATGACAGTGATTTCATCCTTTTGTAGCCACGTGTGGCTCAGTACATTTTTACCGTGGTTGCCAAGTAACAATCACTAAGCATTTGTGTCTAGATCAGTAGAGGCGAGTGGAGGGAATGGATAAAATCTATTTTCAGAGGCGGAATCATCAGCGGCTCTTTGTAGGTTAATGGTTAAGTTCACTCAGCAGGGACAGTGTTTTGAAGGCCTTTGGGATTTACAGACAGGAAAATAAAAAGCAAAGAGACTAAAGAAGGGTTTGGGTTTTTTTTTTTATCGTTATTGTTCTTTCAGAGCAGAATGGCTTATGAGTGATTAAGGAGGCATTAACGATGCTGGACGTCAGGTCCCACGTGCAACAGGAGCTCTGTAATCCCTTCCTTGGGGGCTGCTCTGCTTCTTGGCTCCCGTGTTTGCTCTGCCACAGCCTGCAGCAGCACAGAGCCCACTCTGGCCATGTCCCAAACCTTTCAGCAGCACAGAGCCCACTCACAGACCGCACTCTGGCCTTGTGCAAACCCTCCAGTGACACAGACCCCACTCACAGAGCCCACTCTGGCTATGTCCCAAACCTTTCAGCAGCACAGAGCCCACTCACAGACCCCACTCTGGCCTTGTGCAGACCCTCCAGTTACACAGACCCCACTCTGGTCTTGTCCCACAGCCTCCAGTAACACAGATCCCACTCACAGACCCCACTCTGGCCATGTCCCAAAGACCCCCAGCAGCACAAACCTACTCACAGACCCCACTCTGGCCTTGTATATTCGGGTTTTTTTTGGTGGAGAAGGCTGCTGAGAGCAAATCCATCTGTTCTGGAAGCGCTGGGATGAGCCCTGTGCCTCCTTTCCTAGAAGAAATCATCACTGCAAGGGAGAGGGACCCAGAGGAGGGTGGATGGGGAGAGAAGAGCAGCGTGTCCTGGGTGTCTCCAGTAACACAGACCTCACTCTGGCCATGTCCCAAAGCCACCAGCAGCACTGACCCCACTCACAGACCCCACTCTGGCCATGTCACAAAGCCTCCAGTTACACAGATCCCACTCTGGCCATGTCCCAAAGACCCCCAGCAGCACAAACCCACTCACAGACCCCACTCTGGCCTTGTGCAAACCCTCCAGTAACACAGACCCCACTCTGGCCTTGTCCCAAAGCCTCCAGCAACACAGACCCCACTCTGCCCTGTGCAAAGACCCTCAGCAATACAGACCCCACTCACAGACCCCACTCTGGCCATGTCCCAAAGACCCCCAGCAACACAAACCCACTCAAAGACCCCCCCACTCTGTGTGCCAGCACCTTCCTTGCACTTGGCAGGGCTGGTGCAACCACACAACTTCCCTTCCCCTTTCCTCCCAGGAAGGAAAAGCCCACCCTGGACAGAGGGCCAGGTGTTAGTGACATTTCATGACTCTTTTCTTTGGATGTCCCTGGAGGGAGGGTGTGGTTTCCCTAACCCCGTTCCCATCAGGTGAGCACTCCGAGGGAATAAACTTCAGCCAGAGGAGCAGCTGGGCACATCTCCAGGAGCCCTCTGTGACTGCCCTGGGTTTGTCCTGGCAGATGAAGGCTCGGGGATGAGCCAGGGAGGTGGCACTCGCTGGCCCCGTTCAGCGTCCCCTCCTGGGAGGGGACTCGGGGCTGCCCCGCAGTGACACAGGGAGGGCAGCAGAGGGGACAGGGGTGACCTCAGCTCGGTCAGCACAGCCAGGGGCGCCCCTTCCTCTGTCATTGCTGTGGGATAACAAACCAACGCTTCCCTCGAGGGGCTGAGCTCCCTGTCAGGTCCTGCTCGCTCAAGGGGGAATCACGCCCGGTTTTGGCGAGGTCTGAGACACCCACGGGTGCTCAGCCCTGCTGCATCAGCAGCCTTTGCCTGCCTGCTCCGGGCACGGAGGGAAGAGCCAAATGGCACCGGGAGTGTGTGACAGGAGAGGGATGTGAGGAAGGGCTTGGGAACACTTGCCACGCTCCTCCCTCCGGCTTCGCACGGGCACCAAATTCCTGCCTGGTGTCCCCCAAACCTCCCCCACAGCACTCCCACCTGTCAGCAAGGCAGGAGAGGGGCAGGAAAAGGGATTTGCTGAGTGTTTCTGCCCTGGAGATGGCAAGCATAAAGGGGATCCATCTCGTTCTCCCTGTTCCTCTGTGGGATGCAGGATCGCTGCTCCACGCAGTGATGGACAGGCTGCAAACCAAGCAGGGCCAGGCCGAAATGTGCCAGAGCTGCTGGCACTGTCCCACCCCTCCCACTGGTGAAACAGCAGCTTTTTTAGAAGGGTTGGTCGTGTTAAAAAAGTTCAGTTCGTGCTCTGCTGGCTGGGATCGCTGAGTCCATCTGCGATCAGGGAGCGATGTAGGAGGGGCTGGAAACCACCGGGATGAGCGGTGCAACAGCAGTGGGAGCCCCGGAGTTTGCCTTGGACGTGAGCAGAGGGTTCAGAACTCTGTCGTTTGGGCCATTTTTTGTGATCTGCTGCTCTGCTGGGCCGGTGTGTGTGGTTGAATGAGGATATCAGGCTGCTGGAGTCAGGACTGGGAGAGTTTCAGTCAGTTTTGAGGATCTGCTGAGCGTGTTCACAGGGGTGCTGTGGCCCCTGTGTGATCACAAACACACAGAAAGTCAGATTGTAAATGAATCGACTCCATGCATAAGCATTTCCCTTATGCAATGCCAATATTGCATAAGCTCAATATTAATGCAAATGCAATATAAATATTGCATTCGGCTTATGCAATGCCAATGAGCACAAGGTACATTAAACGGATCCTCAGACACGGGGAAATGCGTCATTTTTAATAAAACAGGCTGGTTTTGGGGTCATAAATACCCATCAATTCGAGGAGATGAGTCTCCAGTGATCTCCCATCCTTCAGCATCTTTTTTTTCCTCCAGGGCAAAGGAAGGCTTTGAGGATGGGAGGGGTGGCAGAGGCAGTTCAGCCTCAGTGTGTGAGTGCTGCCCTGGCAGCAGCAGCCAGCAGCTGCAAAGTGAGTGAGGAGCAGGGAAGTGCTCAGATCTGCACCACAGGGCCCCATCTGTTCTGCAGGAAATACATCCTTGTGATAAAGTAACATCTTATACCTTCTGATAAAAAAAAAAACCAAAAAAACCCCCACCAACTCTGCTGAATTCAAGTGGAAGAAACTTTCTCCTTCCACCTACAAAATCTAGTAGCTGGAGCAGCTCCCAGTCCAGCAGGAATTTAAGTTCACACTGAAAGATNCTTTGAGGATGGGAGGGGTGGCAGAGGCAGTTCAGCCTCAGTGTGTGAGTGCTGCCCTGGCAGCAGCAGCAGCCAGCAGCTGCAAAGTGAGGAGCAGGAAAGTGCTCAGATCTTCACCCATCTGTTCTGCAGGAAATACATCCTTGTGATAAAGTAACATCTTATACCTTCTGATAAAAAAAAAAACCAAAAAAACCCCCACCAACTCTGCTGAATTCAAGTGGAAGAAACTTTCTCCTTCCACCTACAAAATCTAGTAGCTGGAGCAGCTCCCAGTCCAGCAGGAATTTAAGTTCACACTGAAAGATTTCAGGGTTGGGTTGATGGTGGTTTTTTTCTCAAGTAGATTTTGACATCTAGACCCAAACTGAACTGTCCTCTTCTGATGGACTGAGATTTGGGGGGGAAAAATTGAGGCAGACCACTAATAATTACCTGTGCTTTCAAAAACCCTGCCTTCCTCTGAGAATCACAAGTAAGGCTGGGGGGAAAACACACTGGCCTCTTTTTCACATCTTCATCTGCATTTCATGGAGCAGGGCCTTTGCTTTTTAAAGGTGGATTTCACACCTCCCTGCCTGTGCAGGAGCAATTTGGGAAGAGGTCCATGGCACCCCTGCCTGCTGTGCCAGCACTCAGCCCTGGAGGTGTTGAGAAAGGAGCTGGAGCTGCTTGGCCTGGACCCAGCTGGGCATCCCTTCCCCAGGCTGCTGCAGGCAGGGATGGGGATCCTGATGTGCCAGCAGCCCCTTTCCCGTGCCACCAGCTGGCTGGGGACATTTCCCTTGGCACCTGCCAGGGCTGCCCAGCCTCGGTCTCCTGGGGTCTCCTGGCTGCTGAGGTGTTTTGGTGCAGCTGCAGCTTGCAGAGGTGTGTTTTGTTCCCAGCAGCAGGAGCCTGAGGCATTTCCCCTGGGGTCTCTCTAATTTTTTGGAGGATGCAGCCTCCTTTTTATCCTGATTTCCCTCTCTCTTTCCCCACTGGCTGAGGTACTTGAGAGGCACAGACTTCCTGGAATGCCTCATACCTAAAAATCCCCCTTTAATGTATAACCCCCCCCCCTTTTAATTTTTACTTCTTATGAGTTTTCCCCATTGTTTCTTTCATTTTTCAACATCCAATTTAATTTCCGAGCAAACCCACAGCTTGTTTGTAAAGCCAAACATCTTCTTTTCCATCCATCAACCAGTGGAACCCTTCCCATTGTCTCTTTTATCTCTCAGTGCTGGTTTTACCTACCAGCAGACCCCACTGCTGGTTTGTAAAGACAAATCTGTCACTCCTCTCCCTGGCAGCACCAGGGGCAGCCTTTGGGCATGACACAGGGAAGGATGGCAGCTCAGCAGCACGGGGATGTTGTGTGGGAGCCCTGGGTGCTGAACATTTTGGTTTTATTATGTTAAGGGGTGCTGACCCTCAGGCAGGCACCACATTGGACCTGAGGCTTTGGGACAGACTCTGAGATTGAGTGACAGCACAGGGGCTGTGGGTGTGGGGTTTGGTTAGAGGTGTGTGATCTCACAGGGTGAAACACTCAGGGTTTAAGGTTTTAGTCTATAGCAATGTGTGTGAGCCAAGGTGGAGGATTTAAGGCATTATGTAACACTTTCTTCTTACCTTCTTCTTCCTTCTTCTTCCTTCTTCTTCATGGGTTTAGGTGGTTTTCTGTAACTGGGTGAAAAAGGTCCCCATTGCAGACCTTTAGTGGCCATCATTGAGTCAAAAACATCAATAATAGAGGTGTCATCTCATTGTTGGGTAAACAGTGCTTAAAAACCTTGAGAAAAAGTCAGTAGTGGCCATTTTTGCCATGTTTTTCTAGCAGCTAGATAGAGCTCAGGGTCTGTAAATTCTCTATAAATGGATAAGATATGATAAATCACCAAGTCCCAACTGGAACTTCTGTTTCCCGTGGCTCATTCATCCTGACCTTGGCAAGAACAAGAAAAAAAGGAGAGCCCAACACCACAAAAATGTTGGGGGTGAGCAGCAGAGACAAGGGATGCTCCTTGTCAAATCCCTTCCTGAGCCACATCAGGCTGGGAGCCTTCCCAGGCTGCTTTTGGGAGCTAAAAATAGCAGCAGAGAGGAGTCAGTCCTTGGTTAATCTGGGCCTGTCAAGGCCAGACGTGCTGATCCAGTTCAATACTTGTGTTAAAACAGGCTGCACTCACAGCGCTGCTGGGCTGGCCCAGTGCCCACTGGGGTGACACTGGCCACTGGGCACTGGGCCAGCCTGGCTGGGTGACTCCAGCATCCTCCTGCAAGAGGCTGTGACGCAATGCTGGCCTGCCTCACTCCCCTGGGACCTCACACAGTGGGTCACAAGCTGGGCTGGGATTCCTCTGCTGGGATGTCTCGGGCTCACCGAGATCCACTTGTGTCCCCAGGATCCTGCTGGAGCT
The DNA here is from genome assembly GCA_013398995.1 of Alaudala cheleensis. NCBI lineage: Eukaryota > Metazoa > Chordata > Aves > Passeriformes > Alaudidae > Alaudala > Alaudala cheleensis. The sequence continues at coordinate 40,479 of VWYE01024233.1, forward strand.
TCCCCCAATGTCTGAGCTGTGCCAAGAACCACATTTCTGAGCCTGGCTAAAAGGTCCAGGCCATTGTGGACATCCCAAAGGAGAGGGAAAAGGAGGGAGGCGAGGCAGGGAAATGAGTGTGTGTTGGTGACCCACTTCAGAACAGCCTGGAATGGCTGTTCCCTGGACATTCCGAACTGTCCAGTGGTGGAGGAGGCTGCTGAGAGCAAATCCATCTGTTCTGGAAGCGCTGGGATGAGCCCTGTGCCTCCTTTCCTAGAAGAAATCATCACTGCAAGGGAGAGGGACCCGGAGGAGAGGGGATGGGAAGAGAAAAGCAGCATGTCCTGGGTGTCTCCAGGCTGGCTTGGGAAAAGCCCAGACCATCCAAGTGCCAACTGATGTCATTTCTGATTCTGGGACAGACAGGAGGTCACTGGCTCCAAACTGGGAGGGAGATTGCTTTGTTTGCCCACAGTNTCCACTTGTGTCCCCAGGATCCTGCTGGAGCTTCCCCCAATGTCTGAGCTGTGCCAAAAACCACATTTCTGAGCCTGGCTAAAAGGTCCAGGCCATTGTGGACATCCCAAAGGAGAGGGAAAAGGAGGGAGGCGAGGCAGGGAAATGAGTGTGTGTTGGTGACCCACTTCAGAACAGCCTGGAAAAGTTGTTCCCTGGACATTCCGAACTGTCCAGTGGTGGAGGAGGCTGCTGAGAGCAAATCCATCTGTTCTGGAAGCACTGGGATGAGCCCTGTGCCTCCTTTCCTAGAAGAAATCATCACTGCAAGGGAGAGGGACCCGGAGGAGAGTGGTTGGGAAGAGAAGAGCAGCGAGTCCTGGTGTCTCCAGGCTGGCTTGGGGAAAGCCCAGGCCACCCAAGTGCCAACTGATGTCATTTCTGATTCTGGGACAGACAGAAGGTCACTGGCTCCAAACTGGGAGGGAGATTGCTTTGTTTGCCCACAGTGAGATGATTAAAACCATATTTTCCACACATTTGAGTTTGGGATTAGTGATGGAATGCAAATCTCATGCAAATGGGTGCAAATGGCTGGAGTGCACAGCCAGCTCTAAAATCAGTAATTTTCCTTTCCTCCGAGGCATTTGGGCACTTTCAGTGCTCACGTGGAGGAGCTGGACAAACCCAAATCCAAGCATGCAGCTGAGACAAAAACACACAAAGAGTGTGGAGAGAGTGGGGGAAATCAGCTGAAAAACCTGAATGCACTAAAATTTGGGTGGCACCCAGTCTGGGTGCACCAATACTGCATCTTGTGCAAATATCTTCATTAAATCTTTATTTGTTTGCTACAAACAGCTCAAACACCCCTCACTTCCCACCCTCCCTTCTCTTGTTGGCCAGGGCCTTCCTGCAATTCTGTAGAAAGAAAAAAAAATCCCAAATCCTTGCCACAGAGAATAATCACAAATACATCTATGCACAAAAAACATGTGCATATTTTTAACCTGACTTCTGTTTTCCTTTGGCTTGCAGAACCCAGAGCATTGCTTCATGCAGTGAGGGCCAAGTTTCCTCACTTCCAGGCAGCTTTGTGGGGACAGCAGGGCCAAGAGAAAGAAATAAATAAGAGCTCACAGAGCGAAATATTATATTTAGTCAGGCTGATGGGTCCTCCCGAAACCCTGGTTGTGAAAACTTTAAAAAGTGCCTGTTTCCTGTAGCCATCAGCATGCTGGAGAAGGGGAAGCCCTTACAGGCTTGTCAAAATTTTCCCCAGCTTTCACAGCTGGTGCTGATTTGCCTGGATGTTGCTCATTTTCCTGGAGCTCGTGGCAAGGCTGGGATGGGAATCCCGAATCCCCTGGCACACCCAGGGTGTGCTGGGGGTGTGGGGGGTGCCAGCCCCAAAATTCCTCATCCTGATGAGCTCTTGGCTTTCCCTGCAGTTTGAGAAAACGAGGCTGGAATAACAGAGTGGCTGGAGGAGTTTTAATAAAGGACAAAACTCATGTAAATCCATCACAGCAGCACAGAGCTTTGTGCTGCCTGTCCCTTCTGCACACACCTTCTGCTCACAGGAGTGAATCCAGCTGATATTCACCTGTGCCTGGCTGCTGGGCAGGGATTTCAGAGGGGAATCTCTGGGCTTGGAAAGGGGAAAAGCAAGGAAGCTGCTGGGGGCTGAGTGCCTGCAGCTGTGCCCGTGGAAAATCCGTGTGGGACACAAACAGGGAGTGCACCAGGGAGGGGACTGGCTGTGCCTCATGGTCAATTCACAGGGATGGGTGGCCCTGTGCCCAAATCTTACACAAATCCAATGTAAATCTGGGAAATCAGTGTGGGAAACCTGGTGAATCTGGGGAATCTTGGAAATCTGGGAAATCTTGGGAGTCTGGTAAATCTGGTGAATCTGGGAGATCTGGGAAACCTGGGAAAGTTGGGAAATGTGGTGAATCTGGGAAATCTGGTAAACCTGGTGAATCTGGGAAATGTGGAAAACCTGGAAAACATGGTGAATCTGGGAAATGTGGGAAATCTGGGAAACCTAGGGAATCTGGGAAATCTGGTAAACCTGGTGAATCTGGTAACTCTGGTGAATCTGGAAAACCTGGTGAATCTGGTAAATCTGGTAAACCTCTCCATCTTCAGCTTTCAAACTCCCTCTGATGCTTTTCATGGTTCCAGGTGGGAAGCAATGGCATTTTCTGCCCCTCCCTGGACAAGCTGAGGTGTCCCCCATGCCCAAGGATGTGGTGCAGGGCTCTCTGCTCTATCAGCTGGAATTCTTTTTTTTTTTGAGTGCTGCTTTTCTGGCAGCGCCCACTGCCCCCAAATCCTTGGAACAGAACCTTGGGCATTTTAATCTGGGTTTCTGGGAGCTGGGAAACGTGGGGTTTTTCTGCCTGTTTCTCGGGTTTTTGACGTGCAGCTGTTTATTGGAGATGTAGAAATGGAAATCTCATCTTCAATTCACTCTGGAATTTTCCTCCCCAAGATCAGCGAAAGCAATCGTTAATATGGGGCATCATTTATAGCTCTGTGCAGAAATAATCCTCCAGGCTGTCTGGCAGCTGTGAATTGGGAGAACAATAAAGACCATTGCTAGAGGGATCTTGTTTTAAAAAAACAAATAAACAAAAAAAAAAAAAAAACCAAAAAGCAAAACAAACAAAAAAAACCCCAGATATGTTCTTTGATACATTGTCTAGCTCTCAGAAAAGGAGGCAGCAAATTGAAAATCTCCCTCAGAAAATCCATTCCAAATTCATAAGGTTTGGGGATTTCATTTTATTTTTTTTTTTCCCATGCTCTGACATCTTCCCTGAGCAGTGCCAATAAAATCAGAGCCTTTTGCTGATGTGCTCTGAGGAGGCTCCTCTGGGGCAGCAGCAGCAGCAGCCATGAGCAAATGTTCAGGTCCAGGGAGGGCTCCAGGGCTGCTGCAGCTGCCCCTGGGCTCAGCCAGACACGAGAGAGCCCTGGAGTCGTTGTGTGCTCTGATGAGCAGATCCTGATCAGACAAATCCACCCCACTCCTGTGCACAGAGAGCTGAGCCCCTCCTGGGGCAGCCACACCTGGAGCTCCTGCTTGCTGCTGAGATTTTTGTCCCTGTTCCTTTGGAAATGCAGTCAGAACACACTGGAGATGGAGTAGAGGGGGAAATTCGGGTGGATCCCAGCAGGGTGAGCCTTTGGGTGCAGCTCCTGGCGTGGCCACAAACCCTCACCCACCACGCCTGAGCCCTGCTGAGGTTAGTTTTTCATTCAACCCAGACAGCTTTGAAATGCCAACACTGGTGAGACAATAAAACTCAACCGTGTGTGGCTGCTGGAGGATCCCTACCTGTAATAATGTGCTCATGGGGCAGTTCAGCATCCTGAGATCCAGTGGGGAGGGAGGGATCATGATGGGATGATGTGAGTTGATGTGATGGATGGCAGCAGGGGGCTGCACTGCACAGCCTGGCTTTGAATGAGGCTCCGTTCTCTCCTTTCAAAGCATTAATAGCCCCACAACAGCTCTTGTCCGTGCCTGAAGGAAAAGCAAATGAGTGTCAGAGGGGAAGAGGGGAGAGATACAAAAGGCAGCTTGTATTTCCTGGCTGGTTTTTTCGGGCAGTTTGGTTTCTTCTTAACTACACTTCACTACGGTTTCCCTTGAATCCTGAACACTTAGAACACTTCTTAAAAGCTGCTTTTTATTTATTTCAGTTGCCATCTTTGTGGAGCCAAAGGCAACTCTTGCTGGCTCTGCTTTTATCTCTGTCTTCTCCCAAAGACAGGGACCCTAATTAAATCTGGAAGCTGGGACAGCAACGCAGACTTCTAATCAATGTGATTACATCATGTGTCCTCCCCCTTTATCCCTCAAGATGTCTGGTTAAATACAGCTGAGATAGTTTACAGTTACAGGTGAATGCTAACTGGTACAAAGTGTTAAAAGAATGCAAAACAATCTTACTTTAAGGTAACTGCCATGATCTCACTCTTAACTATCCTATCTAAAAAATGCACACACCTTCATCTAATTTCTAACTGCTCCACACAGGCTTATTAACTCCTAACACAGGCCCAAAACTTGAGGCCCAGTTTGGAATGGCTCAAACCTCGTTCCAAAGAACCTCATGTCCACATTCTGTACATTTTCCTGTCCCCAGCTTTGCTCTGGGAGGGCTCTGGGGACACCACTTTTCCCCTCCCTCCTGCCCTCCTTGCACCCCACGGCTCCCAAAGCATCTCAGTGGTTCCAACCAGGTCCACACCAGGGCACATTTCCACTTCTTTGTGCTTTGAATGCTTCTAAAGTCTCCTGGTGTTAAATTGCCCTTTGGTTTGGTTTTTGGGGTTTTTTTGTGGGTTTTTTTGTGGCATCACTCCACCTGCAGCCAGAGAGCACAGCACAAGGAGCAGGTCCTGCCCACCCAGCCAGGCAGAGCTAAACTCCAGCTTTCCCCAGCAGCCCTGGCTCACTAAAGCCAAGCTCAGGATGAGGATGGACACAAAAGGAGGATCATCCCCTGCAGATCCCCGGCTGAGGATGAGGGGACAAATGTCTGTGTCCCAACAAGGTTTTACCCACACAAACTGGTGAGGAGGGCTGCCAAAAAATGCTGCAGAGAGCCCTTGCAGGTTCTGTGATGCACAATCCCTGTGCCTGGAGACATTCCTAGCTCAGAGGCTGTGGGAAACCAGAGTATCTCTCTGGTTCTCCTGATGGGCAGGAGCCTGGACAGGGGGGGTGAATCCTCCCTGGCCTGTGCCTGAAACAGTGGAGACTTTTGGTCTCAGCCCATGGAAAAAGCACTGCCAGGGTTGTCTGAGGATTTGGAGGTCACAAGGGTTTGATTGGTGTGATTTTATTATACCACTGGGTGTGTAGAGATTAGTTTTAGATTTCTCTGTACTCTTAATTATGGGGCAAATATGGAGGCAGATCAGTCTNAGAGGCCACCAGTGAAGGAGGAGGAAGAGGAGGAGGAATGGCTGTGGAGTTTCTCAGGCCCCTGCCAGGGGTACCCAGGCCAGCATCCTTCCTGCTGCTCCCAGCTCCCCCAGCAGCTCCCAGGAAAAGCCCTGCTGAGGGCACAGCCTGTGCAAAAAGCAGCTTTGGCACCGGGAAAGAGCGGAGCACTTCCAGAGCAGATTAAACCTCCCAAGACTTTGGAGCTGCCAGTTTGAAGAAGCCTACGCATTTTGCAAGTTTTTAGAGTCTTAGGACTTGGGCTAATTTAAGCAAATTGGCACATCCTGAGCACTGGAGAGAGAGAGAGATCCTTCTGCTAAGTTTTGTCCTCTGCAGCAGAGCAGAAGGAAGAGAGAATTACTCAATATAGTGTTTGGGGGAAAAAAAAAAGTTTGCATGGGCAGAGCAGCTTTTTTTTTTTTTTTTTCCCTAAAGCTGAGGGCTTTTCATTACTCTCTCAGTAGTGGCCACTCTACGTGGAAAGTTTCATTCTGAATGGCTGAAGCCTGGCAGGGCACCAAGCAGCTGAGACAGGCTCTAAAATAGTGGAAAGTCGTGGGCAAAAGCTCAACAACAGGCACAGCCTTCAGCTCCCAGCCCTGCATCCGGATGAGCATGTGTGAGATAGCAGGATCTGCTGGAGCAGCAGCAGCAGCTGGGGAGTTTTTCCCCTCTCCTTGCCTCAGCTGAGCAGTTGCAGAGAGGGGATGGAAAGCAGCTCATGGGGTTTGTGTGGGAATTGCCACTTCCAAGTGACACCTGCAGTTCCCAGCGCAGGGGGAATGTGCAGCTGGGCCTGAGGTGGGGCTGGAGAGAGCTCTTGTCTTCCTGTGCAGTGTGGTGCCTGTCTTCTGACCTTTGATGGTGGATCTTGATGATCTCAGATGCCTTTTCCAACCCAGATGATCCTGCAGAAGCAGACCCAGCACAGGAGTGTCCATGGGGGTCTGCAGCAGGATTTTTCCATCCCATATTCCGTGTGTCTGCCAGCCCTCTGCTCTTACAGACACACACTGGAGATGCTGTGCTGGCCTCAAAGAGTGGGATTTTTTTAGCCCCACACACAGCTGGGTTTAGTGAGATCACCTGTGAGAACCTGAAGTACCAGGCTGAGGCCAGGGAGTGCCATAAAAAATGGGGCTGGCACGTGGCTGAAACCTCTGTGGGCAGGGACTTTCCTGCATTGCCACTTTGAAAAGCTCTTGGCCCTTTTCACAAACCAGAATATGGACATTGTGCCCTGGGGAGAGGGGGCAGAGCTGCTGGCCAAGGCTGAGCCCAGCAAAGCCATCACAAAGCTCCTCCACTCTCACATCTCTCTTGGCCACTTGGCTCCTCTTATTTTAGCTTTGTTTGAACAATCTCCTTGGTAACTGGAGGCAGAAACAGAATTATTTTTTCTTTTTCGTGCTCCTCACTGGATTGGTTTCCTGCCTGTCTGGGCACTGGGAGGGCTGGTGACAGCATGGCAGGGCACTGGGGTGGAGCTCTCAGCTTGGGTGGAGGTCTCCAGAAATGAGCATCCCTGAGGTTTGAAGCCTTGTAAGATAATGACAACATTTCTTGTGCTGGTACCCAGATATTTCATGTCTTTTAAACCATCAGGTGACCTCTGATGCTGTCCCAGCACAGGGGACTTGCCAAAGGGGGTCAGGACCAGGAGTGAAGTCTGAATCCTGCATCCAGCCACTTAAATTGCTAAAATGTGAACATTCCACTGACAGAGGAGAACTTACAACTCCTTTTAATAAAAGTTCAGTGTGAATCCACCGTCCAAGACTTGAAATCAGCCCCTCTCACCCTTCACTGGGCAAGGGATGATGATAAACGCACTGATGGCCAAGTGTTTATTCCTGCCACACCTTTCAGGAGGCTTTGATCCTGCTGGTGCTGCCCCAGCAGAATTCCAGAGGAGTGTCTGGCAAAGCAGGGCCTGATTTTTGGGTCCAGCCCTCACAGTGAGAGGAGTCAGACCCGTGCCTGGCTGAGCATGGAGCTGAAATGATGCTGGATGCTGCTCTTGGGGGCAGACCTGCACCTTCTGTATCGATGTTTGCCCTTTGGATTTTTGGTGGCGTGCCCTCTGCTGTCACTGAGCATTCCTCATCTCCTTCCAGCAGCAGAGCTGGCTGTCAGCAGCCCTGGCAGAGTGGCAGGGCACCATCAAAGCTCCTTGTCAAGTGTCTCCCTGAGTAAGAAGGGAAATTCTCCCTCTCCTGAAACCCCAGACAAGCAGGAATTGAAATTTCCCTGAGAGGGAAACACTGGCAGGGCTGAGACAAAGCCTTGCTGTGGTGGTGGTGCTGGAGCAGCTCATTTTGGGCATTTTGGGCTTCCTTGAATCCTGATTGCAGCTGCATTGACCTGTCATTTCTGGTGGCCCCCACGGTTTCATTTAGTCAGGTTTAACCCAGCAAAGTTTGCTAAATTATTCACAGAACTGCAGAAATGGGTTTTTTTTTTTTTTTTTTTTTTTTTTTTTTTTTTTTTTTTTTTTTTTTTTTTTTTTTTTTTTTTTTTTTTTTTTTTTTTGTTTGCACATNTTTTTTTTCTGGCAGTTGCTTGTTGAAATTCATTTTGTGGAGGCCAAAAGCCATTAAAAAAAAAAAAAAGAGTGATGTCTTTTGTTTGAGGAGCATTGTCATGGCAACTATCCAGGTGCACACGGGGAAGAGCAGCTCGGTATTTGTTTGAAAGGTGAGAGCAATTATTGCCACGGAAGGGGGAACCTGGCTGCAAAGAAAAGCTGGATTTGGGTGCAAGGAGCAACTCTGTGCCAAGTTTGTGTCCCTTTATTTCCGTGCCTGCCCAGAAAAGCTGGATTTGGGTGCAAGGAGCAACTCTGTGCCAAGTTTGTGTCCCTTTATTTCCGTGCCTGCCCCACCCACAGAGCTGACTGCCCAGCCAGGTCAGTGGAGAGAAAATCCCAGAGAGGCAGGCTGGGGGAAATGCCAGCTTTGAGCTCTTTAACCCTCTAGGTTTAAGCAGTGGGATTTGCAGGGTTTTACACTGAGCAAGGATGTTGGGCTGGGCAGTGAATCCTTTTCTGGATTCACTGGAGTTTTCAGGACTAATGCAGCTCTCAGCTGGCATGGGCAGGGCTGTGCACAGCCAGGGGAGAAGTTATTTCTCCTCTGTCAGCTCTCCTGGGTGCCTTAAGTAATTGCTGCTGGGGGTGTTTTTGATCAGATCCACATCCAATGTGTTTTCCCTCCTTGCACTCCGTGTGAGCTGTCCTTGGGGCTGCAATGACTCATCCAGATGGGTCTGTCCTGCCTGATCCTGCCTCCAGCAGGAGCTCTGTGGATCACAATCAGACATGCATGGCAATGAGACTGGGAAAAAGCAGGGGAAAAGCAGTTTAGTCCTGGTGTCACCACATCCAGAGCCGTGGAAGAGGAGCTGTCACATTTAAATGTGACCAAAGGCTCAGGGCACTGCTTTGGGGCAGATCAAGAGAGTGTCCCTTCATCTCTGCACATCTGGCCCCTTTGGAGGTGAGGCACTGGCAGATGGATGGAGAAGTGCATTAGTCAGGGCTCAGAATTCACAGTCCCATCAGAGCAAACACCGAGGATCCGCCAGGAAAACATCCCTGATCTGACAAATCCTCCTCAATATGGTCTTCCTAAGGAGGAGAGTCAGGCAGCACTGAGAAATCACCTTACCTGGCAATCGCTGCTCCCAAAAAGCATTTCCTGAGACGCTGAGCATCAGCTGTGCCTGTCATCTCGCAGCTCTTCCAGCAGCGACAGCCCTCAGCCTTCCTGTCTCTGCAGACCATGCCTTGTGTTTCTGCAGGGCCAAGGAAGAGCAGCAGGCTGGATCTTTTTTTTTCCAGGGTTTTCCTGGCCGCGGTGCTCTGGAGCAGGAGGGTGTTAATGTGTTGGAGCCGTCTGTCGTCATTTAAACCCAGCACAGCCCCGGGGCCAGGGCAGCAGTTGGTTTGATGCAGACATGGAAATGACAACACAGCCCTGCGGTCTGACTGATTCAGGAGCCCTCGGGGGGGAAAAAGAGGCGGAGGGCACGCAAGGAAATGAGAGCAGCCGGATGAATTTTGGCTCCGGAGGTGGTGGGGAAGGCGTAAAGTGACCATTTCCACTGCCCCCCTCCCTTCGTTTGCAGTGTCCAGGCTGCTGTGCCCCGTCACTTTCGGGAGGCATTGGGCTGTGAAGCCCCGTGCAGGGCTGGACCAGCACAGCGAGCTGCCACATCAGATCAGCTCACAGCCTCTCTTCCCAAAGCGTGAGTCATGCTTCGTCTCAGGCAGGTTTTCCTCTTCCCTCCCTTGTCATGTTTGCAGCGTGCTGCGGGCAGGATTTTCATTAAGTACAGACATTTCATGTCAGCGGGGCTCGGTTCAGCAAAGGATCCTGCCTGGGTGACTCATGGGGCATCTCACACCGGTGGGAGCCCATCAGCAGGGGCAGGAGCCCTGATGAACCCTCTCCTCTGTCACAGACCACAGTTGAACAGCTAAAAACACGTGTGGCACCAGGTCTTTCACATGATCTGGCCCATTTTTGCCCCTCTTCTGTCCCTCAGGAGGGTTTGTCCCTGTGCTGGCGGAGCAGGTGTGGCTCAGCTGTGTCCCCCAGCACGAACACCTCCACACAGGTCTGGGCATCTCTGTACCTGAGGCTGCCACCTCCTCACCGTTTTTTTGTTGGAGAAAAACCCCATCACCTGCTTTTTCTTCCCAGGAACTTGCTTGCTCAAGCATCTGTCAGGAATTTGAGCAGGGAAGCTGCTCTTGGGGGTTGGTTCCAGCCCTGCCTGGGGGTCTGGGCTGTGACTGGGGCCCGTTTCTGTGGCCCTGCCCTCTGGCCCGGGTGGTGCCCAGCTGTGATGATGATGATGATGATGATGATGATGATGATGATGATGATGATGATGATGATGATGATGATGATTTGGGAGTTTTCTCCTCTGTTCTGCCCAGACCCCAGTGACCACGGGAGCTGTGTGAGGCTGGGAGCTCCCCAAATCTCTCATGGCCAGCTGATTAAGTGGCTGGCTGACAGAAATCAGTGTGGCAGGCACAGATCTGGGAGCCTGTGCTAGGACAGGCAGCACCCAGGGACGTGGCTCTGCAGTGTCACACATCCCTCGTGGCTCTTCCCTCCCTTGATGGCCCTCTGGGTGGGAAGTGCTGGGACATCAGGGCTGGCAGCCCGCTGCTGACTGCCCAGCCTGGGTGTCGTAGCTGTGAATCTGCACTTGAACATCCTCCAGGCTGCTGCTGTGGCTCTCCTGGGTGGGTGACAGGCTGCAGGAGTGCATCATTCCCTCTGCTGATTCAGGAACACTCTGCAGACAGTGCCATGCTGTCGTGGGCAGGCGTGTTACTGACTGCTTGTGTGCTTTAGAGGTTTTCCTGGCCCATTGGAGACACCATTTCTCAATGTGCAGAACTTCCTGGCTGTTCCAGCTCTTGTGCACTCGTGGGATCTTGAGTGTTTGGCTTAAATACCCGGCTCCTGGAGACATTGGGTAGTGGCAGAAACACCACTGTCAGCCCCAAATCAAAGCTGGTTCTTGGCTTCTCTCTGGGAGGGTCAGCTTGGAAATACCCTCTGTAGTGACCCCAGACTCCCATGAGCTGAAGGAAATGTGGAATGGTTTGGAGGCTGCTGGATCTTCTGCTTTAATCCTTTGGTTTTTCCCTTCTGTCTTGTGGATTTGGGACTCCTGGCCTTTGACCCCACAGCACGAGGGGTTTCAGGGTGCTGCAAAGAGTCCCTTTGGCTTTGTGTTGTGCACTCTCACAGCTTGAAAGAGCCCCTGAGCCGCAGGAGAGAGAGAGAGAGATCTGAAAAGCCAATTCCAGAAGGTTCTTGTGTTGTGGGCACTCTGGTGTCCCCCATCCAGCCTGGGGGAGCCCAGGGCAGGGAGCTGAGGGGCTGCAGGCAGTGCTGGGAGCCTCAGGCAGCTGTGCTGAGCTCTGCCCACACTCTGCCTCATCCCCAGCAGTGCTGGCACACAGGGAAAGCTGCACACATCCCCACAGCCACAGCACATCCCTGCCTGGGAGGGCAGGGGCAAGCAGGGAATGCATCCAGGGGTGCAGCAGGAGCAGGGAGGGGACACACCAGTGCATGTCCCAGGTGGCTGCAGACAGCAATCCTCACTCCAGGGCAGCACAAATGGAGCAGCTTCATCCTCCTGTGCACTTCCCTCTGGGAAGGGGCTCTGGAGCAGGCACAAGGGCTGTGATGGATTGGGCCCATTGGCTCTGAGAACAGCCTGTGTTATTTCCATTAGGAGGTAATCCTTTTCCTCCAGTCTCATCCCAGGGACAAGTTTGCCTCAGCAGTTTTTTTTACTGCTGATTGGAAATTCAGCCCGGGGAGGAGCAGATTTTGCCCATTTGTTCTGCCTTCCCTGGTGCAGCAGGAACGGCAGCAGTGCCCAGCACAGGGCACTCGTTCTCACCCTGCAATGAGCACTTGGAAAACTGCATAACACCACCACCACCTCCTGGCAGTGGCACTTAAAGCCCTGATATTCTGCTTTACTCAGTGAAGTCCTATTGGTGTTGTATCTAAGCATCAGAAATCTCTTTTTTTTTTTTATTGGCACATACAGATTTCTTTTTGTGGGGGAAAATTCTTTTTTGGGGCTTTCAGGCATGCCAGAGTACACCCATAGGAAGTTTATGTCTTGATGTCTCTGCTGCACTCAGAATTTAAGAAGGCACCTCTCTTAATTAACTTTCCTGAGGGGATTTCTTTCCTACACGAGGCCAGGATGCAGTGCACATTTTAATAGGAGCTGTCAGGAAAATTATTGATTTTGTTAGTAATGTTTTCTGAAATGGTGCCATTCTGGTAATTCCATCAGGTTCTCTTTGAAAGCTTAACTGAGAGCATTTTTATATCCTTCATTAGTTTTTTAATACATGATAATTTCCCCTAACTCATCAAGGCAAAGCAAGATCAGCTGCCTGCTTGGTAAACCATTTTTCCTGTGTACAAACCCATTGCAGCAATAATTACAAACCGAACAAATTATTACGGATATTCATTGTAAAATACAATTACACGGAGCCGTGCCTCATTGTTAACACTTTTCACAGCCCTCACTTGCTCTTGAGCAAATGGTTTCATTAAAAGCATGAAGGGCAAACTTAATACACTTCTGACTCACAGCAAACAGCACAAGAAATCACGCTGGCTGTTCCTCCCAGAGCTCGAGGTGTTTACCCTGAAGGAGCAGAAAATGTTGACTCTGCTGCCAAATCCCTGTCAGCTTCAGCAGAGGGGCTCTGGGTGGCCAGTGCAGATGTGCAGGGAGAGCCAGAAATCAGGGCAGTGTGGCCTCAGCTCCACTCCCCTGGAGCGTGGCTTTCTTCCATGTTGATGGGTTTTTTCAGTGCTGGGGGCCTGCCAGGAGCAGCAGAACCTCCTTCATCACGTCTTGGGGCAGCCTTGGGGGCTGCTCCAGCTCGTGCTGACCCTAACCCTAAACCTTGAAGGCTTGGGAAAGTAAAATCTAAGAAGTAAAATCTTGTAAAGTAAAATATAAGAAGTAAAATCTCGTAAAGTAAAATCTAAGAAGTAAAATCTCACTGTCGGTGAAGCTTCCCATGTGCCTGCCCTCACCAGAAAGGGGCGTTTGTCCTCTGCACTTGGGAATTGGAGCCTCCAGATCTCAAATTTTGATCCTGGGGAGGCAGAGCCCAGCCTGAGCAGTGCCTCATGCTGCCTGTGCTGGTTCCCAGTTTCTGTGCCCATCCAACATGGGGCAAGGGGCTGTTCTGCACCACAGGATTTTGGAAAGGGACACATCTTGCCAAGACACCTCTGAGGGAGGGGAGGCTGGCCCAGGCTGTGTCCTGCCCAGCCTCTGGCCATGCCAGGGAGCGTGGCACCCGCAGGCTGTGGGTGCTCTGTGTCCCTCCTTGAGGCAAGCTTGGCCCTTTGGCTCCTGCCCTTTGCTTTTTGACTGTGCTGTCCCTCCGGGCTGTGCTCAAACCAGTTTTTCTGTCCACAGCCCTCTCCTTCCTGCTCTTCCCACCCTCCTCCTCTCCCTCCTTCCTCCTTCTCCTGCTCCGCTCCCTGCTTCTCCTCCTCCTCCCTTTTTTCCCCCCTTACTCTTGAACCTCTATTTTCTTCTTCTCTGTTCCAGCAAAACGATATCAATCAAGGTGATAGATGATGAGGAGTATGAGAAAAACAAGACCTTCTACCTAGAGATCGGGGAGCCCCGGCTGGTGGAGATGAGTGAGAAGAAAGGTGGGGGATGTGCTCCGGGGGCCGAGCCCAGCCTTGTGTGTCCCTTGTCTGGCTCACTCACACCTGGCACCTGCAACACCGAGCTCGCATCCCCCCTCCCCCCGGCGCCTGTGGGAAAGGGCAGGAGCAGGGTCGCTCTCCCTGTCCCCCCCCCCTTTCTGGGCACACCAGACCAGCCGGGCAGCACCTCGGCAGGGCGGTGAGGATGCTCCTGCCCTTCCCCACGGGCCCCGAGGCCGGGGGGATGCGCAGCCCCTCTTCCCCCACCCACCCATCTCTGTCACCCGCGGCACCCCGGGACGCGACCCGCATGCCCTTCTTCTGTGCGCGACGCCAAATCATGTGTTTGCCTTTGTCTTGTGTTTCCCCCCGCAGGAAATTCATTACCCTTAGGGTACTTGACCGTGAGGAGTATGAGAAAGAGTGCAGTTTCTTCCTTGTGCTTGGGGACCCGGTGTGGCTACGACGAGGAGTGAAAGGTGTGAGAGTAAAAACCAGACCGGCTTCTCTCGAGACGCTGCCGCTTTTCTCTGTGTCTCCCTACTCTCACACTCCTTTCTCCTCGCTCTCTGCCTCCTGGCCCTTTTTTTGCCCTGCCCTCCTCTGAAGCTTGGCCCGCTGCACCTTTTTTTTTTTTTTTTTTTTTTTCTCTGTCCTCCTTTTCCTCTTTCGTTTGGAGAGGATCCATCCCAGGGAGCCGGGAGGGGCTCCTGGGATCCCCCCAACCCGGGGCAGGGGAGCCTCAGCAGCCCCCAGAGCTGTTCTGCACCTTCGTTTAATCACAGAGAACACCCAGACAAGTGAAAAGGGCAGTGCTGCATCATTTTTATCACAGGATAAAGCAGCTTTCACTTGAAATAAAAAAGCATGGCCAGAGCAGTAATTTTAGCCTTTTTTATGCTGGCTCTAGGAGCTGAAAATAGACCAAAAAAAATATCCCAGCCTGAGTAGGTAACACCATGAGATGCAATCAGTTTAGGTAAATCAGGTTATGCTCAAATGAAGTTTCATGGCTCTGCATTGGATAATAGCTTCTCACAGGAATAATAAAAACAATTTCCTCTTTCATCACGTTTCTAAACCTTCCCGAAAAGACAGAGCTCACCTATTTTTCCCATTTTTTTTTTCCCTGCTAGAAAATTAAGTGAGGATTAATGGCAATGGCTGGTTCTGCACTGGTGGCTGAGCAAGAAGCAGTTTTAGAGTTACTTAAGAGATGGACCATCACTAAAGCCTGTGCAGAAGATTTGGTCTGTCTGCCTTGGAGCTGCTTTTTCGTTTCTGGGACATCAGCTCTCCCCCCAGCAGCCATTAGGCTGTAATATTTATTTGATTAGAACAGAGAGAGCCCTCAGAGGTCCCCACCCTGAGTGGGGACAAGCCTAGGAACGTGGCTTGTCCCCTCCATCAGCTCCCCTGCTGGCTGACATGACTACCTTATAAAATCTGGGCTAAAAAACCAGCCCCTGGCATGACTCAGGCACTGCAGGTGGGGTCTGTGTCATTAAATGGTGCTGGAGCATGGACAGAGCTGCCAGGATTAGGCTGCACATGGACAACCCAACCCAGCAGCTCCATCCTTGCCCACAGGGGCCAGTGTGGGCTCAGCCTGGCAAGTCCAGCAGGAGCGAGCAGGGCCTTCCAGAGCCAAGGTTTAAAAATTGTGGTCCCAGCTCTGGAGATCCCAGCTGGAATTTTTAGCTAAAAATAAAAGGAAAAGGGGAAAAAACTTTTTTTTCATCTTCCTGGGGAAATCTGAGAGAAGCTCAGGCTTGCCAGCTCGCCAGGTGGAAGGCAAGACAAAACTTTAAAGGACTATTTAAAGCAGCTATTTGCTGCTCTGGCCATGCAATTTTTAATTAATTTTTTTTTTCTTTTAAACTTGTTTCTTTGTACTTGGTTTGGTACAAGGAGCAGCACTGCAGGAGGAGCAGCGTGCTCAGGGAGACGAGGGCAGCTCTGAAACGTCACCCCTGGGCTGTGGTGAGGCCCAAGACCCACCAGGGCGCCAAGGGAGAGGCTTTTTCTTTCCTTTTGGAGGTCTAAAACGTTTGAGCAACAAGACCCTTGAGCCAAGCCTTGCCACAGACTTCTCTTCTCTCACTGTCTGTGCCAAAAGTGCAGCTGCCACCGGAGCCATTGCTCCCCCTGGGCAGCTGGAGGAGGTCAAAGCCAGCAGCTGCTGCACATGGGACATTTTGTGTCCCCCCCACCCAGGGCAGAACTGCCCCTGAGACCAATGGAAGATCTTGCACATTCAATTCAAAGGGGGAAAATGAATTTTTTATTTTTTTTTTTTGAGTGTGTCTTTTAATCCCACATCCACCCCCATGTCTGCGATGGTTTTTTTATTTTAAACCCACAATCCCATGGAACATTTCTGTTTAGTGTCACAACACTGATGGTATCCTGCAGCTTTACAGATCTGAAATCTCTGCCCTGGGATCTGGTGTCTTTCTGTGGATGTCCCTTTTGATTTCATTATTCATTTACTTTTCTTCTTCTGTGTTTGTCTCTGTCTCCTTCACAGCCCTGTTGTTGAATGAGCTTGGTAAGCGCGCATTCATTTCTCCTTTCCATTTCCCCTGGTTTGCATATTTTTGGAGGACAATGGATTTTTGCTTGATGTTTTTCTTTGCTCACAGCATTCTCTTCTAGGGTGGTCAGCACTATTTAAGTGAGCTCAGGTGCCCTAATGCCCCATCATTCCTTAGAGGAGAGCCCTAAAGTCACCAATATTAATTCAAGGAGCATTTTTTGGGGGGTTGGTGCTGTTACAGCCTCAGTAAAGCTGCCAGCACCCCGGGATCCAAACCTGTGCCACATTAATTAACCCCTGCTGTGGCAGAAACAGCATTTCCTGGTGACTTGTGGCTGGACAGGAAAGTTTTTGAAGAGAACAGCACAGACCTTGCCTCCTGTCTTGGCAGGAGCCTTGGAATTTCCTCGCTGGCCACCTGCAGTTTAGGGCAGCTGGGGAGGGAAGCAAAGCCACCCTTGTTCCCCAGAGCACTCACAGCCCCAGGACAGGCTTTACCCCTTCCACAGCACATTTTGGACACCAAGGGGTGGCAGCTTTGCAGATGTGGGTTGAAAAGCCTGTGTTCAGGTCTCCCCACACTGTCCCTGGGGCAGGGCAGGACCACCGTGTCTGTGTTGACGTGCAAATGCTAATCCTCATTTATTCTCTCTCTCTCTCTCTCCCTTTTCCTCATTTTTGGTTTCATCCAGGTGGCTTCACCATCACAGGTACGGATTTCTACTCTTCCCCTGTCCCCCCTGTTCCTTTCTCTTGGTGTCCATATGCTCACCCTGCTTCTTTCCTCTTGGTTTCCTCTTTGCTTTTGTTCTGTCCTGGAGGGAAACTCTGCAATGGTAAGAAGGCTCAGAGAGCCCCCAGTCCCACTAACACCACTCCCAGAGTGCTCTGCCTGCCACACCCCTTTAACCCACCTCGGGGAGGGTGCCCTGCCACCCCCAAAGCCACAGGGAACACCACCCCATGCCTTGGAGCAGGGTGGGCTTCTCCATTTGTGATCCAGTGAGAGGAGTTCTTCGCTCACCTGCCAGGACCCAGCGCTGTGGGAGCTGCAGGACCCAAGATGTGCAGCCCCTGCCCTTCCCTCCAGCCAGAGCCAGCAGCAGGGATGGTTCAGGGGTCAGGAGGCAGCAGCAGGGATGGCTCAGGGGTCAGGAGGCAGCAGCAGGGCTGGCTCAGGGGTCAGGAGCCAGCCCAGCCTCCCTTGTTCAGCTGAACAGCACAGGATGAGAAGGTCCTGGGTCCCACACATTGCACCCCTCAGGAGCTCTGGAGACACCATTCAGGTTTAGAAGGCTCTGGCTCCAAGCTGGGCCTCTCTGGCCTGCAGGAGGAGAAGGGCTTTTGTCAGAGCAGACAAGGGGCAGGCACAGGAGCAGCACTAACCCCGTGTGACCCAAGAGTGGAGTTCACTAACTGCACGGGACCAGCTTGCACATGCAGGCCCCTCTGCTGACCTCCTGCTGATCACTTCAATAGGCAAACCTGTCTTCAGGAAGGTCCAGGCTAGAGATCATCCTCTTCCTTGCACCGTGGTCTCCATCCAAGGTACCTGTGCGTGGCACCGTGTCAGTCTCGCGTGGGCTGACCGGGCTGTTTGCCCACTGGCAGATTCCCTCCAGTCCTTCTCAGCCCTGGTGTTCTTCTGCCCATCCCTCAGGGTGGGCTGGAAGGGAGTTCAGTGGGGTCTGCACCAAGTGGCAAAGGGCGTGCTGCCTGCAGTCCCCAGGCCCCAGAGGTTGCACAGGTGACAGTGGAGGTGCAGACCTGCTTCACTCATCTCCCAGTCCCTCTTTTAGGGTTTGGAGCCAGGCACTGGCCTGTGGATGGCTTCTCACATCTGTGCTGCTTCCTGCAGCCTCTCCATCACAGCAGGCATTGGCTGCAGCCCCCTCTCCAAGGCAGAGCCCTGCTGAGGAGGAGGCAGAGACAAGATCTCCTGCGTGTCTCAGCCCTGGGGCTGCTGGCAGTGCTCTCTGCCTGTCACAGGCTGGTGGGATTGCCCTGACCTCAGTGCAGACCTGAACTGCTGGGGAATGCAGCAGCCTCAGTGCTGCTCTTTCCCCTTTCCCAGCAGCCCCGTGGGAGAGGCAGCAATTTCCAAGGAAGAAGCTCTTCCCCAGCCCCAGGATGAGCAGGACTCCTCCTGAGGCTGGAGGAGCTGCAGACCTCCGGGTAGCATTTCACAGAACTGTCCTGCCTGTCGCTCTTTCTCCTCTGTTCTGTCGCTCACCCTCCCACCTGGAGGCCTCCTGACCTCCCCCCCTCTGGCAGGAAAGCCAGCTCCAGTTTGTCCAGCTGGGCCTGGTTCACCCCGGGGCTCTTTGCTTTGCAGAGGAGAACGAAGAGAAGCAGCCCCTGACCAGCAAGGAGGAGGAGGAGCGGCGCATCGCCGAGATGGGGCGCCCGGTCCTGGGGGAGCACACCAAGCTCGAGATCATCATCGAGGAATCCTATGAGTTCAAGGTGCTGCTCACACCCTGCATCCCTGTTCCCCTTTCCCCTCCTGGCTGGGGGAGCCTCCTCCTGGGTTTGCACAGCGCGTGTGGATGGTGCTGGAGCAGAGAGAGGCAGTGCTCGGAATCACAGAACAAGAACTGGGGTCTCAAATGCTGCAGGTTGCTTTAAAGCATGGCCCTGTTCTCACAGGGAGCTCTACACGCTGGTCCTGTTTGCAGGCAGCCTTGAGGGAGCCCCAAGCCCAGCAGTCCCAGTGCAAAGGGCTGATAACCCCCAATGCCAGCTCAGCTGCTGTGAGTGCGTGTGCCAGAGCTGAACACTGGCCATTTCAGTGTCTTTTCCATTTCTCTGTAGTATAAAAACATAACAGGCCACCCTTCCCGTGGCTCTGAGATGGTTCAAACTCCCATCCACGAGCAGGTTTCCAAAGGTTTTCTTTAGCAGCAGTGAGGGGAATTGCAACTACTTACATTTGGGTTTTGCTGCTGCCGCTCTTGAGCTTAAAATCTGCTGAGCTTGTTCCATGAGCACTGCCACTGGCACTGCTGGGTTTCAGCCCAGTGTCTGCAGCCCCTAACTCCCTGCTCTCCATCCACAGAACACGGTGGACAAGCTGATTAAGAAGACGAACCTGGCGCTGGTGGTTGGCACGAACAGCTGGAGGGAGCAGTTCATCGAGGCCATCACTGTCAGTGCAGGTGAGTTTGGGGCCACAGCCCCAGGGGAACCACCACCCCCCTCAGCTTGGCTGTGGCAGCAACCCAGGCTGGAGTGGAGCAGCAGCAAGCAGAGCAGGAGGCAGAGTTGTTTACAGGGAGTGCTTAAATAAGGATTGCCTTTTGTGAGGGCACCCTGCCTCCTGTGTAGGAGACCCTCTGCGTGAAGTGAGTCTGCAGCACCAGGCAGAGCAACACCCTGGCTGCTGGCAGATGGCAGAGGGGAAGGAGTCAGCTCAGTGGGAGAGATCTGGGAAAGGGGGAGCACAGTGTGGGAATTCAAGAGTGGCAATAAACCGTGCTGGTGTGAAGCAGGAGTGCTCCCCTCCCCTGGTTCTCCCTGTGCCTCTGCGGTGAGGACAGCACAAAGGGTGTGAACCCTGAAGGCAGGCACTCTCTGTGTGCCAAAATTTGCCCTTGACACGCTTTCTGGAGCTCCTGCTGCCCCAGCCAGCTGTGGCTGAAGGGCTGTGGCTCAGCAGCCCAAGGGCTGCAGCAGTACATCTTATCTGTGGCTGGACCAGATCCTGTGGGATCTTATCTTCCCTCTCTTGGAGAACTGCCTTTCCCTCAAATGCCCTCCAATTTCCCTCAAATGCCCTCCAATTTCCCTCAAATGTTGTGCCATTCTCACAGGGGCCAGTGCCATGGTTACCAGGATGCCCAGCACATATATATAATATATATATTATATATATATTCCCATCTATGTGGGAAAGAAGGTCTCCTCCAGATGTTGTTTTAACAGCTGGAAACTCTGTTACTTCCTGGCTGGATGTCACAACCTCACAGCCCAGCCCGGGCTGTGTGTGCACACATCAGGGCAAAATCAACCAGCCTAAATTAAATCCCTGGGGAAGGCAATTACCTCTCGTCTGGTTAATTGTGCACTGAAAATGCACGGGGGAGGCACTCGGCTCCCTGCCTCTGACTCTGCCAGACAAGGTAACCTCTGCCCAGCACCAGGTAATTAAAAATGATGGCAGGACCATTTGCCCTGTGCCTCTGGAGAGCCAGGGCAGGGGCTGTGCAGCAGCTTTCTCCTCAGATTGTGATCCCTCCTCTTGCAGCACAGTTCTTCTCCAGAGCCTCCAGGCAAGAGCCTCCCATTATTTTGGATCCAGCACGAACTCATCAGGCAAGACAATCCTTGCTGCAGGTTTTGTAGCTAATATGGCTAAACTAATCTGTGCCAGAACCAATTATGTAATTGCACCCCATGTGAAAGCAAAGAGAGTCCCTGATGGCTGGGTCCCATTTCTGTGATGCATTTAAAGACTGCAGTCGTGTGCAAACCCTGTTGCCCTCATGTCTTGGCTAAACAGCCATGATCAGAGCTAGCAGATGATTAACAAGCATTTAATAAATGGGATTTATGCTGGTGGACATGAGCTGTCCCTTGCAGTTGTGGATCAGTAGTCTCTGAGCTCTGGAGGTACCCAGAGCTCCTCAAGCTTTGTGCCAGATGAGTTAAAATGCCTTAAACACTTGGGATTGGGGTTGAGTTTTTCCCCCCACAGCTCATCCTGGATACCAGGTGGAAGTCACCACTTCAAACTGTGACATCCCAGCTGAGAAATGAAACATTTCCCACCCATTTTCCCACCNTTGTGCCATTCTCACAGGGGCCAGTGCCATGGTTACCAGGATGCCCAGCACATATATATAATATATATATTATATATATATTCCTATCTATGTGGGAAAGAAGGTCTCCTCCAGATGTTGTTTTAACAGCTGGAAACGCTGTTACTTCCTGGCTGGATGTTACAACCTCACAGCCCAGCCCAGGCTGTGTGTGCACACATCAGGGCAAAATCAACCAGCCTAAATTAAATCCCTGGGGAAGGCAATTACCTCTCGTCTGGTTAATTGTGCACTGAAAATGCACGGGGGAGGCACTCGGCTCCCTGCCTCTGACTCTGCCAGACAAGGTAACCTCTGCCCAGCACCAGGTAATTAAAAATGATGGCAGGACCATTTGCCCTGTGCCTCTGGAGAGCCAGGGCAGGGGCTGTGCTGTGCAGCAGCTTTCTCCTCAGATTGTCATCCCTCCTCTTGCAGCACAGTTCTTCTCCAGAGCCTCCAGGCAAGAGCCTCCCATTATTTTGGATCCAGCACGAACTCATCAGGCAAGACAATCCTTGCTGCAGGTTTTGTAGCTAATATGGCTAAACTAATCTGTGCCAGAACCAATTATGTAATTGCACCCCATGTGAAAGCAAAGAGAGTCCCTGATGGCTGGGTCCCATTTCTGTGATGCATTTAAAGACTGCAGTCGTGTGCAAACCCTGTTGCCCTCATGTCTTGGCTAAACAGCCATGATCAGAGCTAGCAGATGATTAACAAGCATTTAATAAATGGGATTTATGCTGGTGGACATGAGCTGTCCCTTGCAGTTGTGGATCAGTAGTCTCTGAGCTCTGGAGGTACCCAGAGCTCCTCAAGCTTTGTGCCAGATGAGTTAAAATGCCTTAAACACTTGGGATTGGGGTTGAGTTTTTCCCCCCACAGCTCACCCTGGATACCAGGTGAAAGTCACCACTTCAAACTGTGACATCCCAGCTGAGAAATGAAACATTTCCCACCCATTTCCCACCCAGGGATCAACTCAGGGCAGTGTTTGCAGGGGGGATGGAGCAGCAGCAGATCTCTGAAGGGCACAGAGATGTGTGGAAGGGCAGTGGAAGTGCAGACAAGGCTGTGCCACACCCTGCTGTGCCATTCTGGGCTGCCCAGAGCCTGTCACTCAGCTCCTTTGGTCTGCACCCAGAAGATGTAAAGCTTCTTCCACAGCAGAAACATCCTGGGGCTTGCAGGCCTGTTTCTGAATGCACCCCTGGGTCACCATCCAAAGCCACTCTGTGTTTCACTGCCTCAAGAACTGGCCAGCCCTTCAAAAGAGAGGCGTGGTGGCTGCTCAGCAAAATGACTGACAGCTCTGGATGAGTGTTACAGCAGTGGCACTCATGTTCATTTTTCAGCCAGTTTCCTTATCTCCATAAAGATTAGGTGCACAGCAGTCCTGATGCCACCCCGAGCTTGGCAGAGGACTGAAAAATATCTGAAATACAGCAGAGCACAGCTGGGTGTATCCTGCCATTAGCTGCCTTTGCATGCTGAGGAGAAACACAGGCCAGCACAGGCTTCCCAGGCTGGAACACTGCTCCTGATCTTCACAACAAAGCACAGGAATGGGCATTGATATCTGCCAAAATAATAACACTGATTAGCTGCTGTTTCTGCCAGGGTGAATCTGAAGCTCCAGAGCTTGCATTTTCCCATTGCTATAAGGAGTTTGCAGCCATGCAGGGGGACCTGGTGGTCCACATCCTTGGTGGGAAAGAAAACAAAAAAAAAGCATCAGAGACATGTAAAATCACCAGACAAAACACAAGGGATGTCTTTAGCACGACCTGCAGTGGCCTTGGAATCCCCAACATGACTGCGAAACTCATCCTTGTTTCTTGAGGGCAGCAGGAAAGCTCCCACTGACTCAGCTGGAAAAGTGTCATCTCCCCTTCAGCCTGGGCGTGGTTCCAGTGTGAGCAGGAGGAGTTTCTGACTGTGCCACCACAGTGATGCTGTGCCCTGTGCCAGGCTGGGGGAGCCCCACGTTTTGCCATGCAGGGCAGGCACAGGCTGTCCAGACAGCTCCTCAGAGCTGCAGGGGTCAGGCAAAGGGCTCCCCAGCCCCACTGGGGTCAGCCCCACGCCCTGGGGGCTCCCTGCAGCCTGGATCCAAGGGGTTTTGGTGAGGTGCCAATGCCTGGGGCAGGAAAGGGAGTTCCCACCGACCTAGGAGTGACCAGACATCAAGGAACAGGCAGGCAGAGCTTGTAGGGAAGCATGTGAAGGGGCAGGGAAATGCAGCGGGGAAGGACAGCCAGCAGTGATGGAGCAGGGAGGCTTTAGGGCAGGCTAAAAGCCATTCCTTGATCCTGGTTTGCAGCTGAGGTAAGGACAAGCACCAGAGCAGCTCGGCAACCATCAAAGGCAGCTTCTTTTCCAAGCACTTGTGGGAAGCAGCTCAGAGCAGCTCCAAAAGGGGCTTCCCTGTGGGAATCCCCTGGAGGCAGGAGTTGCTCTGGGTGGGTTTGCCTGCCCCAGCCAGCTCCAGCCTGCACCAGGCTGGTTATTTCCCACATCTTCTGGGGGCAGGAGTCCTGGGCAGGGGCAGAGTCCTAGAAAGCATCTGATGGTTAAACAAGGCTCTGCATTTTCTGAAATGCAGGTTGCTTTCTTTTTAAAACCACTGCCTCTGGGGTGTCTCTCTGTGCTGTGGAAAGGAGCAAGGAAAAGCCACTCTGATGACTGAAAATAAGACACCTGGAAGCCAAGGCCTTCCAGGGCCCAAATCATGAGAACAGAGCATTTTGGAGGCTGAGGTTTGCACTGGAGCTGTGCCCAGCCTCCCAGATCTCATCAGGCCCTGCTGGTTTTCTCCAGGGGAAGACGATGACGACGATGAATGTGGGGAGGAGAAGCTGCCCTCCTGCTTTGACTACGTGATGCACTTTCTGACCGTCTTCTGGAAGGTCCTCTTTGCCTTCGTGCCCCCGACAGACTACTGGAATGGCTGGGCTTGCTTCGTGGTCTCCATCCTCATGATTGGCCTGCTGACAGCTTTCATTGGCGACCTGGCCTCCCACTTTGGCTGCACCATTGGCCTGAAGGACTCGGTCACCGCCGTGGTGTTTGTGGCCCTGGGGACGTCGGTGCCAGGTGGGCACAGTCGCGGGGCTGGGCAGCTCTGTCTCCACCCAGGCTGCACCCTCTCCCTTTATCCTTTCTTTAGCATTTTCTTTCCCTGGATGTTGCGACTGGCATTTGTCCCTGAGCTGTCCTCTGTCCCTGGGCATTTCCTGAGGGTTTTTCCCCACTTTGCCTTGCAGACACGTTTGTCCCTGGGCATTTCCTGAGGGTTTTTCCCCATTTTGCTTTGCAGACACGTTTGTCCCTGCACATTTCCTGAGGGTTTCTCCCCACCTTTCCTTTGTCCCAGAGCTGCCTTCTTTCCCTGAGCATTTCCTGAGCGTTTCTCCCCCCTTTCCCTTGCAGACACGTTTGTCCCTGGATGTTTCCTGAGGGCTTCTCCCCACCTCTCCTTTGCAGACACGTTTGTCCCCGAGCTGCCGTCTTTCCCCGGGCGTTTCCTGAGGGCTTCTCCCCACCTTTCCTTTCTCCCCGAGCTGCCCTCTGTCCCTGAGCATTTCCTGAGGGTTTCTCCCCGCTTTCCCTTGCAGACACGTTTGTCCCCGAGCTGCCATCTTTCCCTGAGCATTTCCTGAGGGTTTTTCCCAACTTTTCCCTTGCAGACACGTTTGTCTCTGGGCGTTTCCTGAGGGCTTCTCCCCACCTCTCCTTTGCAGACACGTTTGTCCCCGAGCTGCCCCCTTTCCCTGGGCGTTTCCTGAGGGTTTCAATCCCCTTTCTCTTGCAAACGCATTTGTCCCCGAGCTGCCCTCTGTCCCTGAGCATTTCCTGAGGGTTTCTCCCCACCTTTCCTTTGTCCCAGAGCTGCCTTCTTTCCCTGAGCATTTCCTGAGCGTTTTTCCCAACTTTTCCCTTGCAGACACGTTTGTCTCTGGGCGTTTCCTGAGGGCTTCTCCCCACCTCTCCTTTGCAGACACGTTTGTCCCCGAGCTGCCCCCTTTCCCTGGGCGTTTCCTGAGGGTTTGTCCCCCATTTCCCTTCCAGACACGTTTGTCCTCGAGCTGCCGTCTGTTCCTGAGGGTTTCCTGAGGGTTTCTTCCCCACCTTTCCTTTGTCCCCGAGCTGCCCTGTGTCCCTGGGCATTTCCTGAGGGTTTCTCCCCGAGCTGTCCTGTGTCCCTGAGCGTTTCCTGAGGGTTTCTCCCTGAGCTGCCCTATTTCCCTGAGCATTTCCTGAGGGTTTGTCCCCACTTTTCCCTTCCAGACACGTTTGTCCCCGAGCTGCCCTCTTTCCCTGGGCATTTCCTGAGGGTTTCTCCCCGCCTTTCCTTTGTCCCCGAGCTGCCGTCTTTCCCTGGGGTTTTCCTGAGGGTTTCTCCCCGCGCTGCCCTCTTTCCCTGGACGTTTCCTGAGTGTTTCTCCCCCCGCCTTTCCTTTCTCCCCGATCTGCCCTGTGTCCCTGAGCATTTCCTGAGGGTTTCTCCCCACTTTTCCTTTGTCTCCAAGCTACCCTCCTTCCCTGGGGGTTTTCTGAGGATTTCTCCCCCCTTTCCCTTGCAGACACGTTTGTCCCTGGGCGTTTCCTGAGGGTGTCTCCCCCTTTTCCCTTCCAGACACGTTTGTCCCCGAGCTGCCCTCTTTCCCTGGGCATTTCCTGAGGGTTTCTCCCCGCCTTTCCTTTGTCCCCGAGCTGCCGTCTTTCCCTGGGGTTTTCCTGAGGGTTTCTCCCCGCGCTGCCCTCTTTCCCTGGACGTTTCCTGAGTGTTTCTCCCCCCGCCTTTCCTTTCTCCCCGATCTGCCCTGTGTCCCTGAGCATTTCCTGAGGGTTTCTCCCCGCGCTGCCCTCTTTCCCTGGGTTTTCCTGAAGGTTTCTCCCCTAGCTGCCGTCTTTCCCTGAGCATTTCCTGANCGCCTTTCCTTTCTCCCCGATCTGCCCTGTGTCCCTGAGCATTTCCTGAGGGTTTCTCCCCACTTTTCCTTTGTCTCCAAGCTACCCTCCTTCCCTGGGGGTTTTCTGAGGATTTCTCCCCCCTTTCCCTTGCAGACACGTTTGTCCCTGGGCGTTTCCTGAGGGTGTCTCCCCCCTTTCCCTTGCAGACACGTTTGTCCCCGAGCTGCCCTCTTTCCCTGGCCATTTCCTGAGGGTTTCTCCCCGCGCTGCCCCCTTTCCCTGGACATTCCCTGAGTGTTTCTCCCCTCCTTTCCCCTGCAGACACGTTTGTCCCTGAGCATTCCCTGAGTGTTTCTCCCCCCTCTCCCCTGCAGACACCTTTGCCAGCAAGGTGGCCGCCACGCAGGACCAGTACGCGGACGCCTCCATCGGGAACGTCACCGGCAGCAACGCCGTGAACGTTTTCCTGGGCATCGGGGTGGCCTGGTCCATCGCCGCCATCTACCACGCCGCGCACGGACAAGCCTTCCAAGTGTCCCCGGGCACGCTGGCCTTCTCCGTCACCCTCTTCACCATCTTCGCTTTCATCAGCGTGGGAGTGCTGCTCTACCGGCGGAGACCCGAGATCGGAGGTGAGCTGGGCGGGCCGCGGACTTCCAAGCTGCTCACATCCTCCCTCTTCATCCTCCTCTGGCTCTTGTACATATTCTTCTCATCTCTGGAAGCCTACTGCCACATAAAGGGCTTCTAAAGGGGACAATCAGAGATTAGTAAATATGTGTATATCTATATATATCTATATAGAGCGATATATAGGTATAGATATAGATATAAAGCTGTGTATAAATGAACAGAGAAAGAATAAAAGAGATTTGCCATGTTCACACACCTGCTGACGGGGAAGCGGCTTTGGAGCATCCTTTGAACTAGGCAGGACCCCAAAAGCCAGCAGGACCCGTCCCCGAGCAGGGGCAGGGCCCTTTTCTGCAAAACTCGACCCGCCAGGAGCTGGGGACGGGCACCGAGCCCCGGTGCCAGCCGCGGCAGCACGGACTGGAGGGGCGCGGTGCTGCGAGCAGGGCCGGAGTAGCTGCTTGAGGAACAGAGCAGAGGGCGAGGGAAGGAGGAGAGCAGAGCCAGGGTTCTGCTCGTCCCACCGGCACCCGGCTGCCGCCGCCGCCGCTCGGGAACGGGCGCTCCGGCCCTGCGGAGGAGCAGGAGACCCAACCGAACACAAGGGGGGAACCGGGAGCTTCCTGAGGATAGAACACGAACCGTTCTCGTCATTGGTTTGAGGGGGGTTTTATTGGTTCCGTTCTGGCGTGTGTACAAGTAGCATTGCCCAGCCACATGCCCCTCACCTCTGCCTGACTGTGCTTTGGGGTGCCTCTGACCTTTACCTGTCCGTGCTTTGGGGGTGCTTCTCACCTTTACCTGTCCGTGCTTTGGGG
>VWYE01024233.1:67880-94442 GCA_013398995.1 Alaudala cheleensis
TCTGACCTTTACCTGTCCGTGCTTTGGGGTGCTTCTCACCTTTACCTGTCCGTGCTTTGGGGTGTTCCTGACCTTTACCTCTTCATGCTTTGGGATGCTTCTCACCTTTACCTGTCCATACTTTGGGGGTGCCCCTCACCTCTGTCCGTGCTTGGGGGTGCCCCTGACCTTTACCTGTCCATGCTTTGGGGTGCTTCTCACCTTTATCTGTCCATGCTTTGGGGTGCCCCTCACCTCTGCCCATCCATGCTTTGGGGGTGTCCCTCACCTTTACCTGTCCGTGATTTGGGAGTGCTCCTCACCTCTGTCCATGTTTTGAGGTGCCCCTCGCCTTTACCTGTCCGTGCTTTGAGGTGCTTCTCACCTTTACCTGTCTGTGCTTTGGGGAAGCCTCTGACCTTTACCTCTCCATGCTTTGAGGTGCCCCTCGCCTTTACCTGTCCATGCTTTGGGGTGCTCCTCACCTCTGTCCGTGCTTTGGGGGTGCCCAGCCCCAGCCCCGTGTCCCGTGTCCCGAGCCGAGGCTGCGCGGAGCAGCAGGAGCCTTCCTCCTGCTCCTCCCGCTCCTCCTCTTCCTCCTCCTCCTCCTGGGGCACGCCGCCGTGGTACTTGTAACATTTTTGCATGAATGAAATGAAATCTCTCTGTATATAGCATCCTATAGCGACGGTCCCTCCGACCATGTGGGTTGAGCATCGCAGATTTACAGGCGGTTTTTTTTTTCTCTTTTTCACTGGGTTTTATTTATTTTTAGTCAGCTCGGGGTTTGTTAGTTTGGTTTTTTTTTTTTTTGCCGTAGGGTTTTGCTCGTTTGTTTTTATTTGTTTGTTTGTCTCCTCTCGTGGCGGGGTGGGGAAGGATGGAAAGCTGTCCCCACTCGTGGCGTGGCTCCGTGAGAAGCAATAACAGCCTCGGGGGTTTGCAGGGGAGGAAAAGCCACATCCCAGGGACTGCAGCTGCGAGGGTGGGCTCCTCTGGTGTGCTGAGGGCAGCCTGAAGGCCTCCTCTGCCCACAGGAGGTGTCACACGAGGTCCCATCCAGGGTGAGGGGAGCAGGCGTGGCTGACTCCCAGCTCCTCACCTGCTTTCTGCCTTTCCAGCCGGTGGCTGCCTCAAAGCCCTTTGTCCCCCTGCTGTGTCCCCAGAGGTGCAGTGACTGTTTCTGAGGGTGAAGCCATCAAGGAGCAGCCCCCGAGGCTGGTCCTTTTCCCCAGAGCCATTTGGAGGCAGAATAATCCCAGGTGAGGGCTGAAGGGATCTCCCACTGCACTGAGCGAGCCAGGAAGATCCCCCCCACCAGGAAAAGGTGGTGTTTTGCACTCTCCAAAATCAAAATCACTGGACAGGATGAGGCAGGGAGGTGTAAACTCAGCATCACCCCGGAGTGCAGGCTGGGGTGGAGAGTCCAGCCGGGGAATGTGGGTGCAGAGCTCCCCAGGGCACAGCACGGGGCTCTGGTGTGGAGAGACACCTTCCTGCCCTTTTGCCAGGCTCCCTGACATTCCAGCCAGGCAAACTCCCGGCTTGCATGTCCGTGGTGAGCTCTTCCCACTCAGCAGGAAACCATGTCTGATGCTTGTACCATAACCAGCTGGCTGGGGGTATTTGTACTCATCTTGAGCTGTCTGTGGAAATTTTCATTGACCTGCTGTAAGGTTGTTCTCTAGGAATATGAAGTTGTGGGTTTTGTTTTGTTGAGCCTTTTTTGTCACTTTCGATTTGTTTTGGGGTTTTTCTTTTTAGTTTCTCATTGTTTTGGGGGGGGAAAAAATCAAACACAGGTGCAGGTTGTTCAGGTTTATGATTACCTTTATGTACAATGATTTCATTTCCATCTGTTTGGCTTCATTTTATTTTATTTTTTTTCCTTTGTGTGTATTGCCCACCACTATAGGCAGTGAGTCCACTAATTGTGATGATCCTTATCAATGGTACACAATGCACAGAGAAATAAAGTTTGTAATGATTCCTGACGGATCCAGCACTTGCTCCTGCATATTCTCTATGGAAAACCCTTCTCCCCCAGTCCGGCTGTTTGCCCATTTGTGCCCATCTCTGTGGCTCATTGCTTTGGCTTCATTTGTGTTTCTGCCTCTGGCAGGGGCTGTGGTGCTTTGGCACGGCTGCCCCTGCCCCATCCCCATTATTCCCTGCCCCCTTCCCTGCCCCCCCCCCATTATTCCCTGCCCCATTCCCTACCCCATCCCCACTATTCCCTGCACCATCCCCTGCCCTTCCTCCCTCTCCATCTCGTGGTGCCTCAGGCTCGGTGTGTGCTGAGGAGCTCACAGCCCTCTCCACTCTCATGGGATGCAGGAAAACCCCCAGGAACAGAGCTGCAGGGCATCCCCTCCCTCCCGGGGCCGGGAGCTGCCCCTGTGCTGTGTCCCTGGCATGGGGACAGCCCCGGGTGTGCCCCCAGGGTACCAAGCAGCTTTATTCTCCTTGTGTGTCCTCTGCAGGACTGCTCCTGCTTCTGCTGCAGCCTCACAGTGACCTGTGCTGGGTTAATCCATGAGCCAGCTGTGAGGGAGAATGCAGGAGATGCTTTAGCAGGGCAGGAGATGCATTACCAGGGCAGGAGATGCATTACCAGGGCAGATCTGAGGCACCCCAAGGGGCTGGGCTGCTCTCAGGAGCTACCTGAGACTGGCAGTGATGCCCTGGGCCATTTCAGATGCAGCTCAGCCAGCACTGAGGAGGAGCAAAACCTCCCCTCCCCCAGGGATGTTGCTCCTCCCTGTGTCTATGGAGCTGTCCCCAGATAAACCCTCCCCGCAGTGCTTGGGAGGTCCTGCTCTGACAGCTGAGCTCGAACAGCAGCCCTGGAGACGAGCCCCGGGCAAGCTCTGCCTTCAGCCCTCCCCAGCAGAGAGCAGGGCCACGTCCATGTGATTGTGGAAGCAAAGCAGCTCTTCTGAGCCAGTCACTGCATCTGCTGCGAGGTGATGCCGCTGCCTTTCCCCCTCCTCGTTTGCTCCTTCGGAATGAATTGCCCTGGCTGAAGTAATTAACAAGTCAAATGGGACTCAGGTTAGCAGAGTGTAAATAACCCTTCTGGTCACAGGGCTTTGCAGAGGGAATGCTGGAGCAATGCTTGCTTAGGGCAGGGTCTGAATCACAGGCTAACCCTGTCCATGCTCTCTGCCAGCTTTTTGGGCCAGGGCAGCGCAGGGGCTGCTCCACCCCGAGGTGTGAGCCCCTCTCCTCCCACCAGCCGAGGTTCTCCTGGGCCTGTGTCACCCTGTGCCAGGCAGCCTCTGGTGCCCCTGGGGGCCACAAGGCTCCTTCCTGCATCTCCATCCCTGCTCCCTGCCAGGACGGAGGGGAGAAGGGAGCCCTGAGCCCGCCCTGCTCAGGAGCCTGGCTCTGAGCTCCCTGCACTGCCCCTGTGTTATTGTTACAGCTATTTTTAAACCCCTCGGCATTGGTGGCCGTGTCCATAACTCAGGAGGAAGCTCAGCCACAATTCCTGGAGGGGACAGAGCTGAGCACAGCCCAGAAAAGTGATGGAAAACCTCGTGCCGGGTGCTGGGATTCCAGGGCAGAGCCTGGCATTGTTTCCTGCAGGCTTTGGCACCCGAGCCCACCTGGAGGAACCGTGTTTGCAGAGCACCAGGAGCCTCTCTGAGCACCCAGTGACCAACCACTGGGGCCTGTTTATCTTGTAAAAAAAACCGGACTTGCACAGGAAAGCATCCAGAGGCGTCCCTATTCCTGCAAAAAAGCACCGAGGGACAATAAATACGGCAAGATTCCTCACCTTTTAAGGACTTGAGCCTTTCTGCTGTTGGAACTGGAGGTGCCAAGAGCCTCCTGCCAGCCAGCAGCACCCCTCACACAGAGGGAAGGGAAAGGGCCCTGCCTGGCCAAGCAGGAGCTGTTATCAGCAGAGATAGGCAGGAGCTTCGCTGCTGCCTGCAGGGTTTTCTGCCTGTGGGATGCCCCTGAGGGCATCCAAGGAGTCTCCACAGGGTCTTGCTCTCTCTCTCTGGAGCGTCTGGAGAACTTCCAGCCGTGCCCCTGGCACCCAGTGCCCCCAGGGTGGGTTCCCTGCACCCTCCCTTGGCTCCTTGCCGTGTCCCAAAGGGAATGCCAGCTCGGGGCTGCCCTCACTGCAAGTGTGGGAGAGGGCACAAGGGAAGGGATGAGCACCCAGGGGTGCCACCCAGACCTGGAGACCTTGTTCAAGCACTGCCACAGCGTGTCCCCTGCCCTGGCTGCCACGGGCAGGGGCATGCCCCTGCACAGACACAGCACAGCCTCCAGCTCCAGCCCCAGACTGGGCTTTTCTCTCTGACTCAGAGCAGCCCCTGGCCTGTGGTACCGCCCCAGGAAAGCTTCCCGCCCCACCCAGCTCCCGCATTAGTGACCCACCATTAGCGACCCCACCCCATGCCAGGGTCCTCCTCATCCTGCCCCGAGCCATCTCAAAGTCCCAAAAATCCCTGTCTGTGCTCAGTGACGATCCAGCCTGCAGCTTGCTCTGTGCTTGCCTCCCCTGTCACGTTCCATCTTCTCCCCAGCCCCCTGCTGGAAGCATTCCCTGTCCCTCCCTCCTGCCCCACGGCTGGGGGCGTTCCTTGTGGGACAGATTTCCTTGTGGGACAGATTTCCTTTCTCACTGCACTGAACAAGGACATTCGTCGGCTCAGCCTCGCTGTCCGTGTCCCCAGGCAAAGATGAACCACCCCAGATGGTGAAGCTGAGCCCCTCCAAACCAAGGAGCAGGAAAACCTCCTCCCAAACCCCAGCAGGCTGAGCCCCTCCTGCTCATCACCAGGCACAGTCACAGCCACCCCTGCAGGCACAACTTTTACCGTGCCACTGTCCTTCACTCATCACTCTGTGGAAGACTTTTTTGCTGAATTTCTACCATTACCAAGTCCCACAGATGCTCCAGCTCCAACTCCCCCCCAACCCCAAATGTGCCTCTCTGCTTCCAAAACAGACTCATTTGCTTTTGGGGGTTCAAGGCTTTGCTGCCCTCGCTTGAAATGGGCAAGGAGAGCAAGTTGCAATGGCTTGGGGTGCTTATCCACAGCCAGAGCTCCTAAACCCCTGCAGCACGAGGGAGACTGCCACGGGGCTCTCTCCCTGCCCCTCCCGACCTCTTTGTTGGGTGGGATTTGTTTCTGCTCCATCACTTCCAGCTCAGAGGAGTCTCTTTACAGACGGAACACAGCCTTGCTCTGCTTTCCTGATGGAAATGGCCGTGTGCAATGGCCCTGCCATCCCCAGGAGTGCCTGCCCCTCTGCCCCAGCCCCTGGCAGGCTCCTGCCTCACAGGAGTGAGACTCTGGCATTTGAGCTTCTCTGCAGAGATACTTAGGAACACACAGAATTTCCAAATCCCTGTGAAATTGCTGTGCTGGCACGGGCCAGGTTGGATCCTTTGGGAACATTCATGAGAGGTTTTTTGCAAACCAGTGGCTCTGTGGGACTTTAGGGATGTCCACACGTGGATTTCTCCTTTTTTTTGTGCTGAGATGCCTCCCTTGCCATCAGCTCCTGTGCCCTGCCCTGGCCTTGGCTTGCAGCAGGAGCTGTGATGAGCTGCCCTTGGTTGAACTCCCCCTGTTCCAATGAGGAGGAACTCCTGCCTGGTTGTGTCTTCATTTGCTCGCCCCACGCTGCCCCCTTCATCTTGCGAGCTCTTGAGAGAAGTGTTCCCATGCAGGGAAGCCTTGCAGGAGCCCTGCTTGTCTTGCTCTTAATCAGCAAACTCACACTTACTTTCTGCAGCTCAAGAGAGCAAAAAAGCTGCCAATAATCCCTCTTACTTTACAGGCACTGTGTTAGCAAGGAGGAAAACGTTGTTTATTTTTTTTTTCCCTGACAACACTTGCCCTACTTCTTTTTTTTCCATAATGCATGAAGCATTAGGAGGCACAGCTCTGCACACAGAGCTCTCAAGACTACCTGTTGAGGACATTGCCCAGCAATCCAGCAGTTTTATTTGTGGATGAAGGGCAGAAGGTGGTGGATTCTCCTGCTGGAAGACACACACAGCCACCCTGGCATAAACCCACCACACGCAGGGGGTTTGTGCAACCCTCACCCAGCCAGGAGAGGACACGGAGCAGAACAGACCACGTCCTACCCCCACCCCAAATACAAACCCACAGGATATTCCCAGCAGAAAGCTGCCAGCTGCAGTCCTTGGGAAACCTCACCCCTCTCTCAAAGGGGTCCCCGTGGCACCACCCCCTGCTCCCCACATCCCTCTGTGAGGGAGGGGGCTGCTCACAGCTCAGCATCCTGCAGCCAAAGGAGACCCCTGGGCTTGCTCAGGGGAGCATCAGCCAGAGAGGCCTGCAAGGAGTGGCCATAACATCCCAAAGGAGAGATAAAGGAGATGGGAATTAGTAAGGAAAAAACACTACAGTAGGGGTAATTTAGATCCGTCACTAATTTTCTGCTGTAATGAAGTGGCCCAATTATCCTGAGGCTTGAGTGACCACTCCAGTCCTCAAAAGTCATTTCCACACACTTGAACCACTGCTCCTCCTTCTAGAGCAGCCACCTGAGAAAGAAACACTTGGCAGAGGTGGGATTCATGTCAGCAGCTTCTCCCACAGCACGAGGGGACACTGGGGCAGGGAACTGCCTGGACACTCCCCGCAGTGCCACATGTCCCCTGGAGCAGCAGGATGCAGGAGGGAGGGAGCTCAGAGCCTGAGGAGTGCCGGGCACAGCCCAGGAGGGAGACAGGCAGCAGGCTGTGAGTGTCCTCAGGGACACCCCGTGCCAGGGTGGCGGCTGGGGACAGCACTGCCAGGGCAGCTTGTCCTCTGGAGGCTTGGATGTGCTCCAGGAAAGAATGGCTGTCACTTTCCTGCTCTCCAATCTCTGCCAGACACCGGCGTGACCCTGCTGAGTGTCCCCAGGACAGCTCCCCGTGGCCCCGGAGCAGCACAGGAGTGGAGGGAGGGGAGCCTGTCACCCTTCCTGACGCACCCANCGGGGACAGCCCAGGAGGGAGACAGGCAGCAGGCTGTGAGTGTCCTCAGGGGCACCCCGCGCCAGGGTGGCGGCTGGGGACAGCACTGCCAGGGCAGCTTGTCCTCTGGAGGCTTGGATGTGCTCCAGGAAAGAATGGCTGTCACTTTCCTGCTCTCCAATCTCTGCCAGCCACCGGCGTGACCCTGCTGAGCATCCCCAGGACAGCTCCCCGCGGCCCCGGAGCAGCACATGAGGGGAGGGGAGGGGAGGCTGTCACCCTTCCTGACGCACCCAAAGCCACCTGCCACACCCATCGTGTCACCCATCACCCTGTGTGTGTGTGTCCCCCCTCACAACCACACGGCGCTCCAGGGCAGACAGACAGACAGACAGACATCCTTTGCAAACCCTGACAGAGAAGAGAGAGATATCTCTGAGAGCCCTGCCCGCTCCCTGCTCCCCCTACCAGGGACCAGCTGGGCAGAGCCAAATTATTCCAAAACTGGGCTGGGAGTTTGCCTGGAGACAAAAACCAGAGCATGGGTCGTAAATTGAACTCCACCTTCCCTCTGCCACCCGAGCCAGGAGCTGGCACTGCCCCAGCTTGTGCCCCTCCCCAGTCTCTCTGTCTCTGTCCCAGTTCCTCACAAATCCAATGGCACAATGCAGCTACACTATTTGAAAAGCCATAATACTTGTTGGTACGACTCTTTTATTACTGTCGATTTATATATATATATTTGTTGATAACAGAGGTCATCTTGGGAGACCCTTCCAGTCTACTGGGAAAACAATTGTCCAGTGCTGTATATTCTGTACATGCTGTATAAACAAAGCAAAAACTATGTAAATCTAAATGTTCGGTGGGCTCGGTGGCGAGTGCTGCAGGGGGAGATCGGGACCGGGAAATGCCTTCCTGGGCCACCAGGGCTCGAGGGTCTCAGCAGAGTCACCTGGGCAGGGGCTAGGGCAGGGGCTGAGGCAGGATCTGGGGTAGGATCTGGGATAGGATCTGGAGCAGGATCTGGAGCAGGATCTGGAGCAGGATCTGGAGTAGAATCTGGGGCAGGGTCTGGGACAGGGACTGGAGCAGGATCTGGGCAGGATCTGGGGTAGGATCTGGAGTGGGATCTGGGGCAGGAGCTGGGGTAGGATGTGGGGTAGGATCTGGAGCAGGATCTGGAGCAGGATCTGGGGTAGGATCTGGGGCAGGATTTGGAACAGGATCTGGGGCAGGATCCGGGGCAGGATCTGGAGTAGGATCTGGGGTAGGATGTGGGGTAGGATCTGGGGCAGGATCTGGGGTCGGATCTGGGGCAGGATCTGGGGCAGGATCTGGGGTAGGATCTGGGACAGGGTCTTGGCAGGTCTGGGGTAGNCATCAGCCAGAGAGGCCTGCAAGGAGTGGCCATAACATCCCAAAGGAGAGATAAAGGAGATGGGAATTAGTAAGGAAAAAAATGCTACAGTAGGGGTAATTTAGATCCATCACTAATTTTCTGCTGTAATGAAGTGGCCCAATTATCCTGAGGCTTGAGTGACCACTCCAGTCCTCAAAAGTAATTTCCACACACTTGAACCACTGCTCCTCCTCCTAGAGCAGCCACCTGAGAAAGAAACACTTGGCAGAGGTGGGATTCATGTCAGCAGCTCCTCCCACAGCACGAGGGGACACTGGGGCAGGGAACTGCCTGGACACTCCCCGCAGTGCCACATGTCCCCTGGAGCAGCAGGATGCAGGAGGGAGGGAGCTCAGAGCCTGAGGAGTGCCGGGCACAGCCCAGGAGGGAGACAGGCAGCAGGCTGTGAGTGTCCTCAGGGACACCCCGTGCCAGGGTGGCGGCTGGGGACAGCACTGCCAGGGCAGCTTGTCCTCTGGAGGTCTGGATGTGCTCCAGGAAAGAACGGCTGTCACTTTCCTGCTCTCCAATCTCTGCCAGCCACCGGCGTGACCCTGCTGAGCATCCCCAGGACAGCTCCCCGCGGCCCCGGAGCAGCACAGGAGGGGAGGGGAGGGGAGGCTGTCACCCTTCCTGACGCACCCAAAGCCACCTGCCACACCCATCGTGTCACCCATCACCCTGTGTGTGTGTGTCCCCCCTCACAACCACACGGCGCTCCAGGGCAGACAGACAGACAGACAGACATCCTTTGCAAACCCTGACAGAGAAGAGAGAGATATCTCTGAGAGCCCTGCCCGCTCCCTGCTCCCCCTACCAGGGACAGGCAGAGCCCGGCTGGGCAGAGCCCAAATTATTCCAAAACTGGGCTGGGAGTTTGCCTGGAGACAAAAACCAGAGCATGGGTCGTAAATTGAACTCCACCTTCCCTCTGCCACCCGAGCCAGGAGCTGGCACTGCCCCAGCTTGTGCCCCTCCCCAGTCTCTCTGTCTCTGTCACAGTTCCTCACAAATCCAATGGCACAATGCAGCTACACTATTTGAAAAGCCATAATACTTGTTGGTACGACTCTTTTATTACTGTCGATTTATATATATATATTTGTTGATAACAGAGGTCATCTTGGGAGACCCTTCCAGTCTACTGGGAAAACAATTGTCCAGTGCTGTATATTCTGTACATGCTGTATAAACAAAGCAAAAACTATGTAAATCTAAATGTTCGGTGGGCTCGGTGGCGAGTGCTGCAGGGGGAGATCGGGACCGGGAAATGCCTTCCTGGGCCACCAGGGCTCGAGGGTCTCAGCAGAGTCACCTGGGCAGGGGCTAGGGCAGGGGCTGAGGCAGGATCTGGGGTAGGATCTGGGATAGGATCTGGAGCAGGATCTGGAGCAGGATCTGGAGCAGGATCTGGAGTAGAATCTGGGGCAGGGTCTGGGACAGGGACTGGAGCAGGATCTGGGCAGGATCTGGGGTAGGATCTGGAGTGGGATCTGGGGCAGGAGCTGGGGTAGGATGTGGGGTAGGATCTGGAGCAGGATCTGGAGCAGGATCTGGGGTAGGATCTGGGGCAGGATTTGGAACAGGNGGCAGAATCTGGGGCAGGATCTGGTGTAGAATCTGGGGCAGGGTCTGGGACAGGGACTGGAGCAGGATCTGGGCAGGATCTGGGGTAGGATCTGGGACAGGGTCTTGGCAGGTCTGGGGTAGGATCTGGGATAGGATCTGGGACAGGATCTTGGCAGGATCTGGGGCAGGATCTGGGGNTGGGGCAGGGGCTGGGACAGGAGCTGGGGTAGGATCTGGGGCAGAATTTGGAACAGGATCAGGGGTAGGATCTGGGCAGGATCTGGAGCAGGATCCGGGGCAGGACCTGGAGCAGGATCTGGCAGCGGTGCAAGAGCGAAGCCCGCGGCTCCCCGGGTGCTTTTCCCCACCCGAAGGTGGGAGGGGGCAGCTTTGGGAGCGGCCGCGGCTCCCCCCGGGCCGGGCACGGCTCCATCGGGAGCTCTCAGCACTCTCACCCCCTGCTCCCCTCCCTGCCCAGCGGGAACAGCCCCGGCCACCCCCAGCACCACATCCCCGAGCTTTTGGGGTCCCAGAGAGACCATTCCGAGCTCCGAGCCCCCGGCTCCTGCAGCTGCCAGCCCCAGCCCCTCCCTGGGGTGTGTCACGGCAGCCACGAGCTGTGACCTCCCCACCCGACACACGCTGTTTAAAAAAAACCTGTTTCATATTTTCCGTGGTATCGATCTACAACTTTTGAGATTATTGGACACAGTCGTGGTAGCCTAAAAGTTGTGCTGAGCTCATATATTTTTATATCTGTGGTGTTTTCCTATCGATAGAGAGTAGTGAACCCTATAGCCGAAAGTGAACTGTTCAAAATGAATATATGACTGCAGAAAATATTTGTAAAAATAATTTATTTGAAATATTCTGCCAAAGATAGCTCTCTAATGATCTGTAAGATGTCGTTTCTCTCTTTTTGCTCTGAATGTCATTGTGAAAGGACGTTTCTCACGTATATTTTGGAGATTTTTTTTTAATCTTTAAGGGCAAAGAAACACTCCAGTGATTTTTATTTTTACTAGAGCAGTAAACAGAGCAGTAGGGAGGCACGAGACAACTTTGCAAAGGTGACAGAGAGGATCCAGCAGCAATCACAGAAAATCGGGTGTCTCCCGCAGTTCCCCTGGCTGACAGAGGGGTGTGAAGCTGGGACAGCAGGAACACCCTGTGGCTGCTGTGCCCCTCACCCGGAGGAGAGAAACCTCCCGAGGATCCCATCCCCAGGCTCGGGGGGATCCCCTGGCATCCCATCTGAGCCTCTCCGTTATTTATGGGCGTGGCTGATTGATTGATTAGCCTTTGATAAGGCACACGGGGAGCCCTCACCCAGAGCTCCCAGTGCAGTTCCCAGCAGCCCTGCCCCAGGCACAGGGAATCCTGCTGGCACCCAGAGCTGTCCCCTTCCCCTCCTGGGAAGCCACAGGGACACTTTCAGCAAGAGGATCCATCCCTGGAGGTAAAACAGGGGCGAGTTACCATGGACAAGCTGCCTAGATTAGTCTTTTAGAAATTACTAAATTTTTAATTATTATTATTATTGCAGAGAAAAATCTTTCCCTTCTTCGTTTCTCCCTTTTGAAAGAACTTTTTGGTACTAGGGAAAGCCTTTGTTATCTGCTGCGATCCCCAGGTCTGCTGAGGTGGAAACAAATCCTCAGCCACGTCTGTTAGGCTCCACCACTTCAAAGAGATTTTTTGGCTCAGATTTTTTTTTTTCCCCCTTTCTGAGCAGATTCACAGTTTCTTAAATGCCTTGGTCATAAAGGTTTGGAGGAATTAATAGGTAAAAAAAAAAAAAAAAGAAATAAAAGCCCTGTTCCAGTGAATGTGTTTGAATTCAGCTTTTGACTCCCCCAAGGTCAGGCTCGTGTGTGTGTGTGTGATTTTATTTTTTGGGAAAGGGAGGTGGCAAAAGCAGTTTCCAAGCCATAGGGTGTGATGGGTGTGATGGGAGAAGTGCTGTCCGTGGGGTGTGGGTGGCACACTCAGCCCTGGGAGCCCCCAGCCAAGGGAATCTTTGCTCCTCTGGGCTCTGAGTCCTCACAGGGAAACGCAGCCAGCCAGGGAAGACAATGGTGAGAAGAATTGGGTTTCTGATCACTGTGCATTTTGTTAATTAGTGAATTCAAATAGTTTTATTTTTACCAAAAAAAAAAAGAAAAAAAAGACAGATAATCTTTATTCCAGTAAAGACAACTGTTGACTTGAGATATATATAAATATATATATATATATTATTTGAATGGTTTATATCCTGTTGCTCTAACTACATAAAATGGAAACATGTTGCAAGTTGTGTCATTTCAATATACAAAAAATAAATGACTTTTCCCTGCATGCTGCCTGGGGTATGTTGTGATTTGAATTAAGAGTTATATTTGAATTGCCTTATTCAAGAGGTTGTATGTTACCTAACTGGGGAATGACCTGGCACTGTTCATCACATTACATGTGTACTTGATGCTGTGTTATGTCAAATTCAGATGAGTTGTCTGTCATCTATGTATTTTGTGGGAGATCTTTTATCTTGTTATAAACTGTGATATGTAAACCTTCATTGCCTGAAATAGTCACAGTTGTATAAACCAGTGTCTTCAGCTGTTTTCCTAATTTTAACACAATTCCTAACACAAAATATAGATGTTTGTAAATTCTTCATTCATTTGGTCTATTTTTATGCTCGAGGCTGTTTTTTTTTAAATGTGGCAAAGCAGCGAGATGAGGCAGTTTCCCCGGAATTTTCCAATCAAGGCTCAGCTCCATTTCCATCCCTCGGGAAGAAGCAACGAGCAATTTCCAGCAGGGATAATTGGGATGTGCGTTTATCTGTTATCTCTCCGGGCTCGGGCGGGCCCTTATCACCCAGAATTAATGAGGAGCCCGACGTGTGGCTGCTGCAGGGACAGAGCTCCGGGGGCTTCCCAGAGCCTCGGGTGGGAGGGAGGGAGGGCTGGGGGTCCCTGGGGACACATCTGGCTCGTTCTGGGGGACAGACCCCCGGAAACCTCCCTACAGCTGGCTGGAGGGTTTCGGGATAATTCCACTCCCTAAATTCCCAAATAGGACCGAGGTTGGGATCATGAAATTACTGCTGTCAGAGTCGGGCACGGTCCGGCTCAGCTGTGCGGTGCCACAAGGCAGTGTCACACGCGGCAGTGTCACACATGGTGGTGTCACACACAGGGGTGTCACATGGCAGTGTCACACACCNTCCCTACAGCTGGCTGGAGGGTTTCGGGATAATTCCACTCCCTAAATTCCCAAATAGGACCGAGGTTGGGATNATCACTCACACCGGTGTCACACATACACCGGTGTCACACACACACCAGTGACACACACACCGGTGTCACACACACACCGGTATCACACTCACACGGGTGTCACTCACACCTGTGTCACACGGCAGTATCACACCGCAGTGTCACTCACACCAGTGTCACACATACCAGTGTCACACACACCGGTTCACACACACCAGTGTCACTCACACCGGTATCACTCACACCGGTGTCACACATACACCGGTGTCACACACACACCAGTGACACACACACCGGTGTCACACACACACCCGTGTCACACACACACCGGTATCACACACACCGGTGTCACACACANGGCGGCGTCCGCCCCCCCCCCCCCCTGTCCCCCCGCCCCTCTCTCCCCATTGGCTGCGAACGGCCCCTCCCCTCGCTCCCCATTGGCTGGAGCGCGGGCGGGTTTCCCGCGCGCGGCGGGCGCGATGGCGGCAGAGCGCGGGCTGGAGCTGGTGCGGGAACTGCAGCGAGCGGCGGGCGGGCACCTGCCGCCCTTCCGGGTGAGCACCGGGAATGGCACCGGGAATGGCACCGGGAATACCGGGAATGGCACTGGGAATGGCACCGGGAATGGCACTGCGGGTACCTGCCGCCCTTCCGGGTGAGCACCGGGAATGGCACCGGGATGGCCCCGGTGTGCCCGCTGTCGCTGACCGTGCCCGTTGTTGCAGACGGATGAGCTGCGGCAGGTGCTGGAGGAGATGCGGGCGCTGTACGAGCGGAACCAGGCGGACGTGTGAGTCCCCAGCTCTCCTCCCTCCCCGGGTCCCGGTTCTCCTTCCCCTCATCCCACTCCTCCCTCTCCCCTCCTCATCCCCCAGATCCGAGGCCAAGGCGGGACGCACGGATCTGATTTTCCTCATCCGGTTCCGGCACTGCTGCCTGCTGCGGAACCAGCGCTGCCTGCTGGCCTATCTGTGAGTGCGGGGCTGCCCTGCCCAGGGATGCTGCGGCTCCCCCGGGGCACGGTGTGGGGGACTCCGGGTGGCTTTGCCACCAGCAGCGAGGCAGCTGTGGGGCTGGCTCTCCTTGTGTTCGTGCTGGTATCGCCACAAAGAGAAGGCTCTGCCTCCTCCTGCTCTTTAGGAGTTCAGGCTGCTGGATGTCGCTGCTGCCTGGGGTGGTGCCAGCACTCCCCTCAGCACAGGAGCTGGGCTTGCCCCGTTCCCTCCCCCAGGTATGACCGGCTGCTGCGGATCCGGGCCCTGAGGTGGGAGTGTGGCAGCGTCCTGCCCAACACCATCCAGTTCCACATGGCAGCTGAGGAGGTGAGTCAGCCTCCCTTCAAACTCATCCCCTCCTTCCACATACTCCTCCTGGTGGAATTATTTAGTCTTTCCCCCACTATAGATGTGACATTTATCTGGCAACACTGACTTGTGTGTCCTCATTGTGGTACAACCCTGTTAATGCCCACAGGTGGAGTGGTTCAATCGGTACAAAAAGTCTCTGGCCACCTACATGAGGTCAGTAGGAGGAGAGGAGGGGCTGGACCTCACACAGGACATCAAACCTCCTAAAAGCCTGTACATTGAAGTAAGTGCAAGACTTCTGGATCAACATTTTCCTGACTTGTCTCTTTCCGAGCATTTCATCCCCATCCCAAGTCAGTTCATCAAGCAAAACCTCTCAGAGTTCCAGAGCTTTCACTCTGTGTTTCACTCTGCCTGCCAGCATTTTACTCCTTCTGCTGAGGGCACAAACTATGTAGAGAGATGGCATTTCTGGTCTGCAGGGAGTTTGTGGTGGGGCGAGTTGCCCAGTAAGAGGTTTTTGCAGAAACTTAACTAACTAGACCAACCACGTTCCCATGCTAAGGACTGTTACCTGGAGGGGGTGGTGGTTGTTTTTATTTCCCCTGGCCTCTTACAGAGCTGTGTCCCCACTTTGCAGGTGCGGTGTTTGCGAGACCACGGGGAATTTGAGATTGAGGATGGCACCACCATCCTGCTGAAGAAGAACAGCCAGGTACCTGTGGCAGGAGTGTGCTCTGTTCTCTTCCTCTCCCTCCCATGACATCCCCCTGCCAGTGCTGGGGATGTCCAGCACACACAGCTCCTTCCTTGTCTGCCTGGCCCAGAGTGCAGCTCTGCCT
This sequence comes from Alaudala cheleensis, assembly GCA_013398995.1. NCBI lineage: Eukaryota > Metazoa > Chordata > Aves > Passeriformes > Alaudidae > Alaudala > Alaudala cheleensis. The sequence goes on from VWYE01024233.1 coordinate 83,213, forward strand.
CCCCTGGCACCATGGGGCTGTACAGCACAACAAAACAGAGCTGCTTGTTGGCAGCAGCAAACCCCACAAATCCAGGCAGGGATTTTTCTGTGTTTCTTGCAGCACTTTTTACCACGCTGGAAGTGTGAGCAGCTGATCAGACAAGGAGTCCTTGAGCATGTCCTGTCCTAAAACACGAGGGACAGCTCTGCTTGGTGGCCTGCCCTCGATGGGGACTGAGCTCTGCTGTGTGCAGACACCTCACCCTGCCACTCCTCCTGACAGCCTTTGATGCCTTAAAACCACAGCTCTTCATGAGCAAAGGGTGCATGCTGGTAAAACAGCAATCCTGGCAAGCCAGGACAGCAGGGGCATCATCCAAGCCCCACAGCCACAACCAGGGTTTGTGAATGCATTTTTGTTTGGAGCAGTTCTTTGTTCACACTGTGCATGTGGGAGTAAGACAACCAACTGGCTGGGCTGTGGAAGCCAGGAAAACTCCATGCTGGTAAAATAAAGAACTCCTTCAGTCTCTTGGGTTTTTAAGAGTCAATGTGGTGTTCATTCAGCATTCTGATCTGGCTCTGCAGCCACACCCATCCTGACCCTGCAGTGTGATGGTTAGTTGGGTATCTCAGTGGAACTGCTCCTCCAAGTGTCAGGTAAGGCTGCACAAGCTTCCTTGTCCCCATCAGAGACCCATCAATGTTGTTTCTTGAGGTGTTGTGTGAATGATCACTGCAGTCTGGCTCGTGGGCCTGGGTTTTTCCCCATCCTCTGCTCAAGAATCTCTTGTCCCAGACACTGGTCTGGCAGGGCCTAGGGGCTGTTTGGAGCAGGGTTTTAAGGATTCTTAAAAATCTGAAGAGCTGCTTTCCCTGTCTGGTTCTCCTAAAGGAGCTGCTCAGCTCTTGCACTGTGTCTGGGAAAACACCTGCAAAAACATCAGCCCTGGGTAAGACTGGAGGTTTGTTTAGCCCCCATCTCACACTGGAGCTGCAAAAGCAAATAGCTGGGGAAGAATGCAAGAACAGGGGAAATGCCTGGGGCATTACAGCATTGCTCTGTTGCCTCTGCAACAAAGTGAGCAGGACAATCTGCTGTGTTTTGGATCCCAGGCTCAGGCTTTAGGAGGAGCTGTTGGGAATGAATGTTCAGCAGCAGCTGGGGAAGGTTACTGGAATACAGAGCAGGCTGGGGACAGCAGGAGGTGCTGCAAAATTACAAACATTTTAATGCCACAGCTCAGCTTTCCTGCAAGCCCTTCTGCCCTGGCTTTTGAGATGTAACTGTGGCTCCAACATCAACCATCTGCAGCAAGGGAGCACCTGCATCACCACCAAACACTGCCAAAGAAAACCCTGAGGTGGCTGTCCCAAGACAGACAGGACATAACAGCACTCTGCCCCAGCCAGGCCCACCAAGGCTGGAAAATTCACCTATCCACAGGAGCAATTCCCTCAGAGGGACTCCAGGCTCCCCATTTGCTGTTTCCTGCACAGGACAATCCTGGCAAGACCAGAGAGAACAAGGCTGATTTCCCAGCCCAGCCACACCTGAGCAGCCCCAGCCAGGCCCAGGGGCTGCCACTGCACATGTCCCATCACCCACTCAGAGATGCTGGTGTGATTTTGCCAATAAGCTGCTTCAGAGCTGAGGCTTGTTCCTCCAGCAGCTGGTTCTTCTCCTCCATGCTCTTGTGCTTCAGCTCAGCAGCCTGCAGGGCCATTGCAAACCTCCTGTTCTCACCACGGAGCTCCTCAATCAGCAGTTTGTTCCTGGAGAGCTGGGCCTTGAAGCAGGGACAGGAGGCTTCAGGTTCAGCAGGGGGGTGTGCAGATGGGCAGGGACACAGCACCAGCCCCCTCCTGCACTCACCTGGGCATCTCTGAGCTGAGCTGCCCTCTCTGCCAGCACAGCTTCAGCATTCCTCAGGCTCTGCTCCAGCCCCTCTGCCTGCTCCACAGCTGCCTGCAGCAGCTGCTCATGCTCCTCCTGCAGTGGGCAAGGAACCTGGCTTGTCCCAGCACTCTCCTGACCTCTGGCAACTCTGAACTGTTCATGGACCCTCTCACCCCCCTGAGGCAGAGCAGGGAGGGTCCATCAGAGGTGCAGGATACAGAGAGCAGTGGGACAGATGTCCAGAGCAGTACAACCTTCCCTAGGTCTGCACCCAACCAGTTTTAAGACAAGGCACAGATTTTCCAGCAGTGTTTTTATATAAAAATAAGCCATTGGCCTCCCCTCTCCCAGCCATGTCCAGGAAAGTTCAGTGAGAGACAAAGTCTCCTTGGATGCAGTCCTTGTGCCAGTTCATTATAATTCCTTAGGTTTTCATTTGCCCTCTCTTTGCCCACCAGACAAACTCACAAAAAACCCAACACCTGATTGCTCAGTGCCCTAGAGATAAATCCACCTGCTTGAGTGCAGGAGGATCCATGAATAATTAAAGCTGTAGCTGAATTTGAAGGTAAGTGCATTTTTCCATGTGGCTCTTTATATCTAGCATCTCCCACCCAAACCTCTGGTGGCTTCACTCACAGCTGCCTCCCAGGCTGCCAGAACAGCAGTGGTCCCTGCACAGCACCCCTGAGGGAGCTCCTGCAATTAATTCCCTGCTTACCTGGCTCCTGAGCAGCTGCCTGCATGTTTGCTCAGCCTGCTGCTGGAGGCTTTCCTGCAGCTGCTGAGCCTTGCACTGTTCCTCTCTCAGGGTGTTCTGCAGCTGCTCAAACTGCTTCTTTGGCACCATGTGGTTCATCTGGGCCCTGGCCTGCTGCAGCTGCAGAGTGTGCTGGGCCTGGGCCAGCCTCAGGCTTGCCTTGGCTTCCAAAAGCTGCAACACAAAGGGTTAAATCACCCAAAGCTGGGTCACAGCTCTGAGCTGGCAGTGGGACAGGCCCAGGCTGTGTTCTGGGGGACAGCAGAGCTTGGACAGCACCTCAGCTCTCACCCCAGCATGGGCACAGCTGAGCTGTAGGAGCATGGGAGGGCCCTGGCAGCCTGCACAGGACAAGGACAGGGACAGGCAAGCCAGGAGCTCTCCCCAGCTGCACCTGAACTGCCTTCAGCCACATCTGAGCAGGAGGGAGAATCCTTTGTCCCCCCACACAGAGGAAGAGGACAGCTTTTCTCTGGCTGAGCAGGGTGCAGCACAGCCCCAGGCAGGACAATCCCAACATCACAGAGACCCCTCAGCAGCCTGCCACCCAATGAAGGACACCCACCTTCTCCTGGGAGGCCTGGAGCTGCTGCTGGAGCAGCTCCATCTCCACCCAGCACGCTGCATGCCTCTGGTGGTGCTCCAGCCTTGCAGCAATCCCTGCTCCTTGCAGCCACTCAGCCTCCAGCAGCCTCTGGCTGTGCAGCTGGGCAGGGCCAGGGTCACCACTGTGAGCAGCCCTGTGCTCAGGGGGGTCACAGCCCAGCTGATGCCCCTTGGAACCCAGGGGAGAGAGCTCCTCCTGGCCCTTCTCACTCTGGAAAAGGTTGAGAGAAAAACAAAACAACAAATCAGGCACAAAAGGGTTGGGGTGGGAGCACAGGCAACAAAGTGTGATGAGCCATGTGGGTTTGAGACTGGGAGTCAGAGAAATCTCAGGGAGAAAGTAGTGGAAGTCATTAAAGACTTTCCCCAATCAAGAGACAAAAGTAGAGAAGGTCTTCAAGGGAAGGGAAATAATTGGGAATAAGGACAAAGAGCATCCAACTGAATTTATGTGGCTTCCAGCTGGCTAAAATTATCCAGTCCCGTGGATACAAAGTGATTTGACTCATCAAGACACACCAAGACTTCATTACAGGGCATCAGGTGGTGACAGTGACTGCCACAGAGCCTTTGGCTCCAAACCCTCCTACCAGCTAGGACAGGCTGGAAAAGCACATGAAATAACCCCACACCAAATGGGGTTAACCATAACCACACCTGTGCTTAGCAAGCAGCCAGGACATCTCCCCCCACCCCACTCACCTCCGTTTCCAGCTGCACCTTCAGGTCCTGCAGCTGCTCCTGGAGCTGCTCCACTGGGGGTGACATTTCTGTGAACACAGAGGTAGGGACAAGAAGGCTTGGAGAGGGGTGTGATGGCAGAGAGGAGCCCTGGGAGGGTAGGCCTACAAGACAGGACTGATCAGGATGGCTGCAGCTTCATGCAGTCCATACAACCCCAAAAAATGGACATTCCCCATTTATCTGGCAGCTAGTCCCAGGGCTGCATCAGCCCTCTGGGCCAGAAGCTTTTATCTAATGCTCAACTTGAATTTTCCAACCCACAGTTTGGGGCTAATTCCTCTTTATTGTTTCCTCAACACCTTCAACACTGAAGACCTGCCAGTTCACCCAGAGCTGCCCAGTTCACAGGCTCCATCACCAGCTCTCAAGTTGGAAAACCCTCCTCTTCTCCATCTCCCTCCTCTCCTCCTCCCATCCTCTCCTCTCTTCCTCCTCCCATCCTCTCCTCCTCCCCTCCCCTGCCTGCCCAGTAGCAGAACTGGCAGCAGCAGTTCAGGCACAAGAAGCCTCCCCACACTCCCACACCAACTTGGATGCATGGGGAGCTTTGTTCTTTCTGAGAGGACTGCACTGGGCCCTCCTGCACCTCACCTGCAGCTGGCAGCCCTGCCTCAGCCCTGCTGTCCTGCAGCTGCAGGCGCAGCTGCTGCAGCTCTGCCCGCAGCGCTCCGTTCTGGAGGGACAGCACCTGCAACAGACTCTGCTCAGGACACAGCACACAGCTCCTGCAGCTCAGGGAGAATGCAGGGCCTCCACCAGCCCCAGCACAGCCTTCCCAAACAAAGGCCAGCGTGAGAGAATTTGGAGGAGCCCAAGAAGAAATGTAACCCCCAGATTTCCAAGACCACCGTCGCTACACGCTGTGAAGCACAAAGCAACTGCCCCTGAAGGCAAAAGCACACAAAACAAGAGGGGTTGCAGGGAGCTGGGCCTCCTGAGACCCTCCTGAGCTGAATAACCATTGACAGAAGAAGTATCATGGTCTCAGCACGAGCCCAGAGGTTTGTTTTTACATCCTCAAGACCCTTGTGGCCAACAGGCACTGCTCTGTGCACACAGGGCAAGCAGCAGGGTTCACAGCAAAGCAAGGCCCACAGGCCTCTGGGAGGGAACATTTCCAGGTTGTGGAAGGAATAAAACAAGGTCAGAAGGGGCTGGTCCCACGGGAAGCACAGGACAAGGCAGGTCCTGCTGGTCTCACAGGAGTTTATCCCATCTCCATCAGCAAGGAGTCCCAGAGCTGAACACCAAGCAATGAGCTGAACACCAGTGCAATGAGCCTCTTCCATGGAGGTGTCTGGAGATGGGCAGCTGCTTGCTTCACCTCACATCCTCTACCCTGTACTGGAAGCAACAGCATAGAAAGCACCCTGCCTTCTTCTGGCCTGTCCCCTTTGAGCAGACATCCAGTTACAGCAGGAAAGTGATGTGCTGCAGGAGACCAGGAACTAGGACACTTGCAGTTAACAAATATTCCTGAGCAGATGGAGACAAATGCAAACCCAGGCTGTTTCATCTCCATCCTGAACAGGAAAAGGGGGGCTGAGAGCATTCAGTGAGGGTAAAGGATAAACCCAGGGGGGTGCTTTCACAGGGGCAGCTGAAGCCTGAAGGTCAAACTTTTCCATCCATCAGCATTCTCATGGACAACTCTGGGGCTGCTCAATAGGAGGAAGAATTGCAGCAGCATGTTCAGCCCTCTGGTGCCACCTGGAGCAAAGCTGCACTGGACAGTGCTTCAGAAAGTTTGCCTTCCATGACAGCTTGGAGAAGGGCTTTGCTGGAAGTCTGCAATTCAGCCCTTGCTGGGGGGCTGTGACTGTCACTGTCCCTGCTCAGGGGGGCTCCCCAGCCACACACACAGCATCTGGGAACAAATGGGCAACGTGACAAGCACAGGACCCAAACAACACAGCACCCAGCACAAGTTAAAGATGCACAAGTTAAAAATGGGAGAAGGGAAACACAGAGGTTGTGCTCATGCTCCAGAAAAGCCCAAGCTCTAGGAAGGAGCACAGCACCCTGCAGGACATACAATACACACAGCACCAATTCTTGCACCACACACCAGGTACCTGGACTGGCTTACCTTGACTCTCTAGCAGAGTTCAGCAGCAACAAGTTTTTTAGGGTTTTTTTTTTAAGTGGGGGCAAGGAGAAGGAAGGGAAAAACAAAAAGACAGAAGACTTTAGCTGTTAGTATGGTTTCCAAATTAGGAAAACAGCTTTCTCCTTCTGCTCAAGAAGCAAACCAACAGAGCCTAGAGTGGTCTGTCTTTAACAACAGAGGTACCTGGTTCCCTGACAAAACAGTCCCTGGCTACAGCAGGAAGGAACTGAGGATCCAGCCCTACTCTGTCCTGCCAAAACCCTGGCAAGGCAAACAACCCACGGCAGGCTCCAGGAGCGAGGAGACAGGGCTCTGAGCAAGGTGGGAGGGATCCCTCTGCCCTGTGATCAGGTGTGCCTCCTCCCACTGCCTCAGGCCAGAGTGGCCAGCAGATGTGCTACACAGGGCAGCCCTGTCACACCTGTCACACCCCTCACACCTGTGACCCCTGCCCACACGTACCTGGCACTGCCTCTCGTACTCCAGCACGATCTCAGCAAAGCGCCCGCTCTGCCTCAGGAGCTCTGGGCTCTGGAGCTGCTCCAGCTGCACAAGGAAACACTGCTCAGCAAGAAAACCACCTCCAAAGGGAGGGCCAAATGCTCTGCTAAATCCCCCGGGTCATGCATTCAACAGGAGGCTCCCTGAGGGGCCAGCACCTGCGGGGAAGGGTCAGAGAGAGGAGGAAAAACGTTCTTCTCACATGGGAGACACCAAACACAGGCAGGCTTTCCTGGCTAACAGAATCAGACTCAATTCCTTCCCCACATTCACTTCAGGAGTGGAAGATGCTAAAGCAAACCCTTCAATATTAGTGAAAAAACAAAAGTTCTCTGGAAACTGAATTCTATAAAGTTTTCCCTTGAAGACAGGGAAACAGGACAGGACAGATTTGTAGAATTATTTACAACTGGAAACTTTCCTCATACTCTTTTTTTTTTTTTCCCCAGCTTCCAGGTTGTCATTAATGTGCAGCAGAGCTCACACAGGGGGAGACCACAGCAACTGACACAAAATATGCAAGACCAATTTTTTTTAATGAATTCCTGAAAAGTTCTTATTTGACTGCAACAGAGAAAGGTCACCTTATCCTCCACAATGTGGCTGAGTTCCTTTTGCAGCTCCAACACCATTTCCTCAGAGGCTGACAGTTTCTCAGCCATCTCTGTGACCTTGTTCTGTAGCTGTGTGTTCTCCTGCAGAGAAAATGGAGATTTCCCTGCTGCAGTGGGGGTTGCCGTGGCTGGATGGGTTCAGCAGCCCTCCTCAGCAGGGAGCTGTAAAACAACTGCCATGTCAGCACACCAAAGTCAGCACAGCTCCCAGGAGAGCCTGGACATGGCCTGGTCCTGGCCAGGACAGGGTTGATCTTTGTAACCAGGAGGTGATGTGGCTATAGCACTGATGTGCCACCTCAGTCACTGCTGGAGACAGAGGGAAGGCATTCTATCTCAGTTCCAGGGAGAAGGACATGCCTTCCTGAGAAAATGTGGCTGCTCTGCAATGTGCATTTTGCATGTAAATCACCCTCTCTTTTGTACACTTTTGTTGTTAATGTTGTTGCTGCCACTGGTTGTTTCTCATCTCATTGCTGTTTCCAGTAAATTGTTCTCATTTCATCCCATGGTCTTTGCCTTTTGTGCTTCCAGTTCTCCTCTCCAGCCACTGAAAAGTGGGGAGAGGGAGTGAGCAAGCAGCAGTGTGCTTTGGAGAATCTTGGTAGGAGAATTAAACTGAGGAGCACCATTCCTAGACCACAGCACATTGCTGGTACCACATGGGCTCCTCCCTCCAAGGGACAGGAGTGGGTTTTGCACAATAAGAGCTACACAGCCTCACAGGATCATCTCCTACCTCTGCTCCCCAAAATTGAGATTTCCCTCACAGCTAACAAAGGCAGTGAGTCCTGAGCTATCTCCATCTGTACTTCTACACTGAACACAACTGAGGTAATCCTGTGCATGCAGACACCAGCTCTGCCTTGGACATGGCCCCTGGCACAAGTTTAGCTTTGGTCATTGAGTTTTCAGCAGTTTAGTAATGATATGTAATGGCAAGGTAACAAAGTCTGTATTTAACACAACTGTGTGGATGTGGCTGAAGATTCTTCTGCACAAAATTCCTGCTCTTTCCAACAAGAGCAAAGTGAACCATCTATGTTTCTCACCACCTCTGAAGGAGCAAAGATGTTTCATCCAAGGCTGTTTTACTTACATTCATCACACGGTTCAGTCTCCCTTGCAGGTTGGCCTCTTTGCCCTGGAGGAGCCGTGTGTCAGCCTCCAGCTTGGCCTGGTGACTCACTGCTTGCTGCAAAAGCAGCTCTTTTGCCTCTACTTCTGCCTGAAAAGTCCTGGGGGAAAAAAAAGCAGCACGGTCAGGACAGACAGAGCATGTTCCTGGATGGCCACAAGGTACAGACATCCCTCTCACCGTGCACAAAGCAGGAGATGAGAGCTGGGTTAGAAGGATGCTGAGACCACAGGGGGTGGAGAGGGGTCTTCAAGGACTTTCCTGCCACTGACACGTTGGCACAACAAGTGGGAGTTTCAAAAGGGACACATGGGTGTTTAAGAGCATTTTCTCCACCCCACCAAAAGAACCCCTCCTACCTGAGCTTGCTCTGGGTGTGCTCAAGAGTGATGTGCTGCTCATCCAGCTCCCTGCCCAGCTGCAGGCAGTGCCTCTCCGCCTTCTCCAAGCTGAGCCTGGCCTTGTCCCTGTCCCTGGCGATCTGCCTCACCTGGCTCCTGCGGACACAAGCGGGCAGGGCATGGAGAGACCCCTCAGGAGGCAACAGAAGGGGCTTGAAGGGGGCAGTGTCCTTACCAGAGGCACTGCAGTTTGTATCTGTAGGAGGTGTCAGCCGCATGCCGGGGGCCGCTCCTGGGCACCATGAGGGTGTTGTGCAGAGCTGCCAGGCTCNGACACATGGGTGTTTAAGAGCATTTTCTCCACCCCACCAAAAGAACCCCTCCTACCTGAGCTTGCTCTGGGTGTGCTCAAGAGTGATGTGCTGCTCATCCAGCTCCCTGCCCAGCTGCAGGCAGTGCCTCTCCGCCTTCTCCAAGCTGAGCCTGGCCTTGTCCCTGTCCCTGGCGATCTGCCTCACCTGGCTCCTGCGGACACAAGCGGGCAGGGCATGGAGAGACCCCTCAGGAGCCCACAGAAGGGTTCTCCTCGCAGGGGGCAGTGTCCTTACCAGAGGCACTGCAGTTTGTATCTGTAGGAGGTGTCAGCCGCATGCTGCGGGCCACTCCTGGGCACCATGAGGGTGTTGTGCAGAGCTGCCAGGCTCTACCTGCCAGGCTCTACCTGCTCCTCCGTGCTGCTGCTCCACCTCCTGCAGGAACAGCACACACCGAGTTCACTCCCTCCCGCTCCTAACAGTTCCCACGGGATTTCTGTTGTTACACCACCTGACCGCCCTCCGGTCTTTCAGGGATGCCCGCATCTCACAGATAAGCCGGATTTGGCAGAAGCCTGCCTTCAGAGAGCTGTTACCTCAAAGTCTTAAGCCAAAAGGACCTCGGTCCGGCTTGGCTCAGCTAGGCTCGGCTCGGCTAGGCTCGGCTCGGCTCGGCTCTGCTCGGCTCGGTTAGGCTCGGCCCCACTCGGCTCTCATCGGTCCCACTCGGCTCCTTTCGGCTCCCACTCGGCCCCGGGGCCCCGCGCATGCGCAGGCGGCGCTCACAGGCTGCATTTCCCGGGGTGATTTTGGCAGGGTAGCGGCAGCAGGCGGAGCGGCTGATCCTGTCTTTGCTGTGCCCAGTTCTGGGCTCCTCAGGGCAAGAGAGGCAAGGAGCTCCTGGAGAGGGCCCGGCAGAGGTGATGATGAGGCTGGCGCACCTCTCATGAGGGAAAGGCTGATGGAGCCGGGCCTGCTTAGTGTAGAGAGGAGAAGACTGGGAGGGGATCTCATCATCCATACATACACATATTCAAATATCTCAAAGGCAGGTGCCAAGNCGGGTCGGGGGCCGGGGCAGGCCCGGAGGTGGGTCCTGGGGCGCCTGCGCCGCGCGGCCGCCGCCGGGGCCTGCCCTGACGGTGTCGCTGGGCTCCCGCAGGGTTCGAGAAGCCGTCGGCCATCCAGCAGCGAGCCATCAAGCAGATCATCAAGGGCAGGGACGTGATCGCTCAGTGAGTGCGGCCGGGGCCGGGTGCGGCGTGTCGGTCACGGTCCCTGCCTCCAGGCTGGCAGCGGGATCGGCCGCCCGTGGGGCTGGGATGGGGCATGGCAGTGTGTGGGGAATGACCTGGCTTTAGTGGGACACTGGGACAGGCTGGCCAGGGCAGCTGTGGGTGTCCCATCCCTGGAAGTGCTCAAGACCGGGTGGGATGGGGCTCTGGGCAGTCTGCTCTAGTGGAAGGTGTCCCTTCCCGTGGCAGGGGGATGGAGCTGGATGTTGTTTAGGTTCCCTTGTAATCCAGACTATTCTGTGGTGTTATGATGTGACAGGCAAAGCAGTGAAATTGCCTAACTTGTCGTGATCCTAACAGTGGTTAATGCCAAAGTTTATAAGGTTCAGTCACTGTAAAAAAAATACGTCTTAGAGACAAAGAAGGATGTGCATCTGAAAAAAACATTTTTGGTCACTAGTGCAAATTACTAGCTTTGCAAATTGCCTTGGCTTATCTGTCATTTACTTGCAAAAAAGTATTTTTAAAAATTATAAGGTCTCAGAGCTGCTTGACAGCAGATCATGGTGTGGTCATAACAAGTCTCTGTTGAGTGCCTTGCAGTGGAGGGGTGGGAGAGAGCAGGGGNGATCTCATCATCCATACATACACATATTCAAATATCTCAAAGGCAGGTGCCAAGAGGATGGTGCCAGGCTCTTTCCAGCCACAGGACGAGGAGCACCGGCCATAAACCGGAAACACAAAAGTTCCACCTCAGCACGAGGAACAACCTCTTTGCACTGAGCGTGGCAGGGGCGATGTAACGGGCTGACCCGGGGGAAGGGAGATCACGGCTCCTCCCTCTCAGGAGCCGTTCCGGGTTCCGATCTCCCCGAGGGCCCTTTCCGAGCCCCGGTTCTCCCGTGCTTCCGTGCGCGCGCACCCCGTGCCCTCACGCACGCGCCCCGTGCCCTCACGCACGCGCGCCGCTCCCGCCCCGCCCG
>VWYE01024233.1:105638-171185 GCA_013398995.1 Alaudala cheleensis
CCCAGCCAGTTCTCTCCAAGGACTAATCAATTCCTTGCTCTAAATAAGGGAAAAGTTTTCAAGAGTCCCTCCACTCTTTACCATCAAAGCACTTAGAAGTGACCCTCTGCACCTTCAGCAGCACTTCTTTGATCACATCCCTAAGCTGATTTAACATTCCTTGTGTGCAGCATGTGTTCCTGAAGAGAGCAGTCACACCACTGAGCAGATTTCCCCTTTGGCAGCACTAGCACTCTCTATTAGGTCTAGAGCAGCTTTTCCCTCTCAGCACTGAACAGAAACTGTTTGATGTGTCTGCTCAAGGCAGCAGGATGTTGCAATAAAAGCAGATACCAACCTGTTCCCATATAGCTTCAGCGATCTGATCAATGGCTGTTCCAACTTCTCTGAATTCCCCAGAGTACTTAACGTATGCCCACGTGCAAAAGGACACCAGAGCCATGCCCAGCACCAGGTTACACAGGGCAGCTATGGAGTTCATGCCAAGGAACCCAGTCAGTCCTGAGATGATGTACATGGCAAACATGACTGCAAACAGGGTGGCAGGGGTGCGGGCAGCATAGAAGATGTTTTTGCCGTCGTTGTGCTTGACGAAGTTTGCATAGATCTCGTCGATTTCCAGCTCCAGCTGCTCCTGGTAGCGCCGGCAGAACTCCTCCCCTCCCATCTTCTTGACGGAGCGGAACTGCCGCAGGGCGCTGTCCCGCAGCTCCCGGTGCTGCTGCTCCAGGTCCGACGGGGCAATGTAAGGCTTGTCCCCCCCACACACCTGGGGGGTGAGCAGAAATCCTAGAATCACTCCCTGCTGCAAAGGAACACCTGCCCCGTGCTGCCCCTCCTCCCCCTGCAGCTCCCCTGGCTCTGAGAAGCACCCAAAGGTATTTTGGATCAATGTAAGGCACACCTGGGGGCAAGCACACATCCCAGAATCACTCCCTGCTGCACAGGAATACCTGCCTCCTGCTACCCCTCCTCCCACTGGGGCTCCCTCCCCTGGCTCTGGGAGCCCCAGGCACATCCAGGAATACCCAAAGGTATTTTGGATCAATGTAAGGCACACCTGGGAGCAAGCAGCCATCCCAGAATCACTCCCTGCTGCACAGGAACACCTGCCCCTCCTGGCTCTGGGAGCCCCAGGCACACCAGTGAAGCAGCCAAAGGCACTCTGGATCAGGGCAGGGCAGGATCTCACCTGTCCCACCACACACAGACCCACAGCACTGAACTCATACTGCCACTGCTCTCTTCAGGCAAGCCCACAAGGACAGGACAGCAGCCACGTGCACATCCCTGCCTTCTCCCAGAATGAAGTTCTCCACGTTCACCAAACTGCCTGGAAAATGCTTCCCAGTCTCACCTTTCAGAACAGCTTTTGCACATCACCCAGAGCATCTTAAACACCACGGCAGGAGCTACTGAGGGATCATGAGGCCACCACACAAATAACTGTCACTGTTTTCTTACTCCCTGTGACACTGCACCTGTTGTTCCTTACATTTCAGGTCATCAGGGGACAGTATTTTGGTCATGCACACTCAGCAAAGGAGGGCCTTTGGTTCATGAGGACAACTCAGAAGCTGTAGCAAGAACTACCTTTACATAATCCAGTTTTAAATCCAAAGAGTTCCCACTTTTGCTCTTAAAAATAGAAGTTTCAGAGCTGTGTCAGATCAAGATCATCATATGAGACATCTGGATAAAAAAACTATTCCATAATTTGTGCAGATCTCTACAGGGGTATAAAAATATACAGTAGTGGGGAACATTACTATGGAAACAAAGTCTGTTTAAAAGAACATCTGTTTCTGTTTATTCCCTGCTCCAAGTTAGAAACCTTCCAGCTTCAGTATCTCAACAACCACTGAAGATTCAACTTTGGGAGGCAGACTTGGCACTTATTATAAACAACACATTTACTATTTCAATACATTTTCCAAAACAGAACTAGAGGAGTTCCCTTAAACCAGCAGAACATTCTCCAAACAGCCTGCTAACAAATGGAACTGCCTTGTCTGCCACTAGCACTACTTTTAACTTCAAAACAGAAAGCTACTTCACCAATTAAGACCACAATTAGACTAATTAACATGTTTGTAGCATGTTCTCACACCTACTGGTCTTTCTGGTTGTACAGTTTCACAATAAGCACAGTCCTGTTAAGCTTTATGAGCCATGAAATGGTTTTCAGAATTTCCTATGATAAAACCTTGCATTGCACTACACTGAAGTATGAAATCCATCCAGCTCAGAATCACAGATCACTATCTTCAAGAGAAGAAGCAAGTGGGAAATTACCTACACAGTTTTTCCAAAGTTATTCTTGTATTCCAAGGGGTTTGAATTTTTGAATCACTTCAATCCTTGCCTTTCACAGCTAGTGGATGGCCACAATTCAGAAACATGAGGCTACAGAGCTGGAATTGCACCACTGTGCAGCCCTGACACAACGAATGGAATGCACAAGACACATCCCAGCACTCTGAGCTGCCTGGCAGGAGGGGATCCTGCACACACACTTATTTCCACCCCTCCCCAGGCTCAGAGCAGAGAGCACAAACACACAGCTCCTGGCCCTGGGCTCCCTGCCCCACTGAAGCTCACACACAGAGGACAAACACGGGGGCTGGATGTGCATGCAGCTGTTCAGGAAAGCTTCCATCATACCTGCTCCATGCCTCTGCTGTACAAGTCTTTTGCTCCTGCCACAGCAGCAAGATTGTTGGCCTCAGCTGTTGCCTGGAAAACATGAAGCATCCTTGTGTCACTCACAGCATTCCCAGGTTTTACTCAGCATTCCACTCCAAACACAGCCCCAAAACCCTCAGAGCTCCTGCTGGCCAGGAAAAGGCCATACAAAAATTAAGTTTAACAATATACATATTGCTGCCTTTCCTCAGCTTTCTAGCAGAGCTGCAGACAAACCCCAGCTTCTTTCCCAGGCTTTCCATCATGCGCAATCTCTTCTGGATGCTCTACTCTTAGTAAGCACAGAAGGGTCACTAAACTATTGTATTTTAATCCTGGTACTGGATTACTGCCACTACCTGAGAGGAAAGAAGGGAGCTGGTGTTATTTCTGCATTACAGATGCACAGTTTGGGTGTCAATAGTAATTAAGTTTGTTAAGGATTTAAGACTTGTTTTCTATCTGTGTCATGTCAGGCACAATTGTTGTAGTTAAAGCTGCAAGATGTCATTTTCTGCATCTCCCAGCCAAACAGCAAGTTACAGGAAACTCAGAGAGTAAAGCAGATGAAAAACCCAACCAGAGAGACCTCTGCTCCATTTGGTTCATTTAATTTTATTTGGTTGATGGAACTGAGGGAAAAGTACCCAACCCTCACAATTCAGGTGGATTCCAAAGCACACAGATCCTTCCAGAACTGCATCTCTGTGAGGCAGCTTCAGGCCCACAGCAGCCATCAATCTTCAGTTGCAAAGAACTTAAAAATCACACATCATCTCATCAGATTTGAAAGAAAATAAAATACCTGCAGCATAGATTTCGGATGAGGTAGCTCCTCTCCTTGATAGATTTTAATGTATGCCTAAATGGGAAGAAAAAAAAAAAGGTTTATTTTTCTAAACATTTATGTTTAAGGAGAATAAGAAATGAGAGATGATACAAAGATAGACCTCAGATTTTTTTTTTTCTTTGTAACAGGGCTAAATACTAAATTATGCAATTTTCTTCAAAAAAGCCTGGTTTTTTTCTGCCTTCTCTTTCCTGTGCCTGAGACTGGGGCCCAGCAGGGCAGCAGAGCACCCTGAGGGGACACCACCACTGTCTCAAGCAGGTTTCTGCACCCTCAAATACATGAGGGTCTTTGCTGAACAGGGAAATCTTCACCCAAAACAAGAGTGGAGATGTCCCAGCCTTTCTGGCAACAGGTCTGCCCAAACTTCCCCCAGAGCTGGGAGCCAACAGTGACATTTCCCCACGTGCCCTGCATCTACTGAAGTGTGGGAGGAACAGAACCAGATCCAGGCACTTAAATCAGGCAGAGCTGAGCAGACAGAGCTCTCCCAGAAGCTGAACAGGCAGCTATCCCAATGCCCAACCCCACTCCGGTGTCCTTTTTGTGCCCAGGCTTTGGGGGCTGGAAGAGAACACACTTTTCCTTTCCTGGGGACAGGAGAGTGGGCACAGCAGGCAGCAGCAGCCCTCAGCCCCTGAGGGGATCTATCTCCACTCCCTTCACACCCCTGCCCTGCCTGCAGCCCTCAGCCCTGAGGAGCTTTCTCCAGGGTCCCCATGCACCCAGTGCTCCAGGTTGGGGCACAACCTACAAAAACACACAGAGTTATACAGGACTGCATTCCCTTGACACCCTGCTTGCTTCTGTAGCTATTTCCTCCAAGTCCAAGCCCTACAGTTTCCAACTGAGGCCTCCCAATCTCAGCTCCAGATGCAGTCCCAGGGGGGCAGGCCTCCTTAGTTACATAAGCATGGCATTTCTGCAGCACCCCAACTGCATGCAGGGTGTGAAGCAGCTTTCCAGGAGAGGTTTTACACCTGGGCTTTCAGGATGCAGTCCTGTCTAAGCTGCTGCTGAAGCTGCACTCCCTGCACTGNAAACCCTCAGAGCTCCTGCTGGCCAGGAAAAGGCCATACAAAAATTAAGTTTAACAATATACATATTGCTGCCTTTCCTCAGCTTTCTAGCAGAGCTGCAGACAAACCCCAGCTTCTTTCCCAGGCTTTCCATCATGAGCAATCCCTTCTGGATGCTCTGCTCTTAGTAAGCACAGAAGGGTCACTAAACTATTGTATTTTAATCCTGGTACTGGATTACTGCCACTACCTGAGAGGAAAGAAGGGAGCTGGTGTTATTTCTGCATTACAGATGCACAGTTTGGGTGTCAATAGTAATTAAGTTTGTTAAGGATTTAAGACTTGTTTTCTATCTGTGTCATGTCAGGCACAATTGTTGTAGTTAAAGCTGCAAGATGTCATTTTCTGCATCTCCCAGCCCAACAGCAAGTTACAGGAAACTCAGAGAGTAAAGCAGCTGAAAAACCCAACCAGAGAGACCTCTGCTCCATTTGGTTCATTTAATTTTATTTGGTTGATGGAACTGAGGGAAAAGTACCCAACCCTCACAATTCAGGTGGATTCCAAAGCACACAGATCCTTCCAGAACTGCATCTCTGTGAGGCAGCTTCAGGCCCACAGCAGCCATCAATCTTCAGTTGCAAAGAACTTAAAAATCACACATCATCTCATCAGATTTGAAAGAAAATAAAATACCTGCAGCATAGATTTCGGATGAGGTAGCTCCTCTCCTTGATAGATTTTAATGTATGCCTAAATGGGAAGAAAAAAAAAAAGGTTTATTTTTCTAAACATTTATGTTTAAGGAGAATAAGAAATGAGAGATGATACAAAGATAGACCTCAGATTTTTTTTTTTCTTTGTAACAGGGCTAAATACTAAATTATGCAATTTTCTTCAAAAAAGCCTGGTTTTTTTCTGCCTTCTCTTTCCTGTGCCTGAGACTGGGGCCCAGCAGGGCAGCAGAGCACCCTGAGGGGACACCACCACTGTCTCAAGCAGGTTTCTGCACCCTCAAATACATGAGGGTCTTTGCTGAACAGGGAAATCTTCACCCAAAACAAGAGTGGAGATGTCCCAGCCTTTCTGGCAACAGGTCTGCCCAAACTTCCCCCAGAGCTGGGAGCCAACAGTGACATTTCCCCACGTGCCCTGCATCTACTGAAGTGTGGGAGGAACAGAACCAGATCCAGGCACTTAAATCAGGCAGAGCTGAGCAGACAGAGCTCTCCCAGAAGCTGAACAGGCAGCTATCCCAATGCCCAACCCCACTCCGGTGTCCTTTTTGTGCCCAGGCTTTGGGGGCTGGAAGAGAACACACTTTTCCTTTCCTGGGGACAGGAGAGTGGGCACAGCAGGCAGCAGCAGCCCTCAGCCCCTGAGGGGATCTATCTCCACTCCCTTCACACCCCTGCCCTGCCTGCAGCCCTCAGCCCTGAGGAGCTTTCTCCAGGGTCCCCATGCACCCAGTGCTCCAGGTTGGGGCACAACCTACAAAAACACACAGAGTTATACAGGACTGCATTCCCTTGACACCCTGCTTGCTTCTGTAGCTATTTCCTCCAAGTCCAAGCCCTACAGTTTCCAACTGAGGCCTCCCAATCTCAGCTCCAGATGCAGTCCCAGGGGGGCAGGCCTCCTTAGTTACATAAGCATGGCATTTCTGCAGCACCCCAACTGCATGCAGGGTGTGAAGCAGCTTTCCAGGAGAGGTTTTACACCTGGGCTTTCAGGATGCAGTCCTGTCTAAGCTGCTGCTGAAGCTGCACTCCCTGCACTGTACCTGAGTGGGTCCTGCTGGAGGAGAACTGGAACAAAAAGTAGTAACCAGAGGGACTGAACCTCTGAGCTCCCAGGCTGAGGTTACACTTGTCAGAACAGCATCACTCCTGCATCCCCATACCCTTAAAAAAGTTACTTTGTTTTGCAAGTGAAGCTGAATGAGCTCTGGTCTCCAATTCCTTCATTGCTTTCTTTGTTTCTTAACATCAGCCTAACTTTCCTACCACAAAAGTAGCAGTGCAAAATTCCTGTCTTTAAGAGACAGTTGCATCCTTCTTCCCAAGCCAACTGTCTAAGTCATTCCAATTCCAAAAAAAAATTTAAAAGGCTACACACACCAGACCCATCCCTGGTGATGTAGAGATTATGTTATCACATTTCTGCTGGTGTCACCACGATACCAAAAAAGCTCAAGACTAACAGCTGTGAGTATCACACACAAATATTTCAGAGCACAGTGGTGCTGCACTAGCAGCTTCCTTGCACGTTAAAAATCCAGAGGGGAGCATCTGAAATTTTCCCTGCATGCCTAGCAGTTTAAGAGCTGTTTTTCTATCTGCAAAAACTACATTAGACCCACTTTTAATTAAAAATAACCAGACAAAAACCCAAAACAAACGAAACCAAACCAAACCCACCACAACTGGGATTTTAAAGGAAAAAATATCTAATAAAGCTTGTGCTACTTCAACCTATTCACAGAGAGAAAAATAAAAGCCACCAACCCACAAATTCTGCCCAACAGCAGCTTGCAAAGAGCTGTACTGTTAGGAAGCAGTGTGCCAGTTCTGGAAAGTCAAGAGTAANATGGAATTGAGGGGAAAGTACCCAACCCTCACAATTTAGGTGGCTTCCAAAAGTGCAGATCCTTCCAGAACTGCATCTGTGTGAGGCAGCTTCAGGCCCACAGCAGTCATCAATCTTCAGTTGCAAAGAACTTAAAAATCACACATCATCTCATCAGATTTGAAAGAAAATAAAATACCTGCAGCATAGATTTCGGATGAGGTAGCTCCTCTCCTTGATAGATTTTAATGTATGCCTAAATGGGAAGAAAAAAAAAAAGGTTTATTTTTCTAAACATTTATGTTTAAGGAGAATAAGAAATAAGAGATGATACAAAGATAGAGCTCAGATTTTTTTTTTCTCTTTGTAATAGGGCTAAATACTAAATTATGCAATTTTCTTCATAAAAGTCTGGCTTTTTTCTGTCTTCTCTTTCCTGTGCCTGAGACTGGGGCCCAGCAGGGCAGCAGAGCACCCTGAGGGGACACCACCACTGTCTCAAGCAGGTTTCTGCTCCCTCAAATACATGAGGTCTTTGCTGAACAGGGAAATCTTCACCCAAAACAAGAGTGGAGATGTCCCAGCCTTTCTGGCAACAGGTCTGCCCAAACTTCCCCCAGAGCTGGGAGCCAACAGTGACATTTCCCCACGTGCCCTGCATCTACTGAAGTGTGGGAGGAACAGAACCAGATCCAGGCACTTAAATCAGGCAGAGCTGAGCAGACAGAGCTCTCCCAGAAGCTGAGCAGGCAGCTACCCCACTGCCCCACCCCACTCAGGTGTGTCCCTTGTGTGCCCAGGCTTTGGGGGCTGGAAGAGAACACACTTTTCCTTTCCTGGGGACAGGAGAGTGGGCACAGCAGGCAGCAGCAGCCCTCAGCCCCTGAGGGGATCTATCTCCACTCCCTTCACACCCCTGCCCTGCCTGCAGCCCTCAGCCCTGAGGAGCTTTCTCCAGGGTCCCCATGCACCCAGTGCTCCAGGTTGGGGCACAACCTACAAAAACACACAGAGTTATACAGGACTGCATTCCCTTGACACCCTGCTTGCTTCTGTAGCTATTTCCTCCAAGTCCAAGCCCTACAGTTTCCAAGTGAGGCCTCCCAATCTCAGCTCCAGATGCAGTCCCAGGGGAGCAGGCCTCCTTAGTTACATAAGCATGGCATTTCTGCAGCACCCCAACTGCATGCAGGGTGTGAAGCAGCTTTCCAGGAGAGGTTTTACACCTGGGCTTTCAGGATGCAGTCCTGTCTAAGCTGCTGCTGAAGCTGCACTCCCTGCACTGTACCTGAGTGGGTCCTGCTGGAGGAGAGCTGGAACAAAAAGCAGTGTGTAACCAGGTAACCAGAGGGACTGAACCTCTGAGCTCCCAGGCTGAGGTTACACTTGTCAGAACAGCATCACTCCTGCATCCCATACCCTGTCATACCCTTAAAAAAGTTACTTTGTTTTGCAAGTGAAGCTGAATGAGCTCTGGTCTCCAATTCCTTCATTGCTTTCTTTGTTTCTTAACATCAGCCTAACTTTCCTACCACAAAAGTAGCAGTGCAAAATTCCTGTCTTTAAGAGACAGTTGCATCCTTCTTCCCAAGCCAACTGTCTAAGTCATTCCAATTCCAAAAAAAAATTTAAAAGGCTACACACACCAGACCCATCCCTGGTGATGTAGAGATTATGTTATCACATTTCTGCTGGTGTCACCACGATACCAAAAAAGCTCAAGACTAACAGCTGTGAGTATCACACACAAATATTTCAGAGCACAGTGGTGCTGCACTAGCAGCTTCCTTGCACGTTAAAAATCCAGAGGGGAGCATCTGAAATTTTCCTTGCATGCCTAGCAGTTTAAGAGCTGTTTTCCTATCTGCAAAAACTACATTAGACCCACTTTTAATTAAAAATAAACAGACAAAAACCCAAAACAAACGAAACCAAACCCAACCCACCACAACTGGGATTTTAAAGAAGGAAAAAATATCTAATAAAGGTTGTGCTACTTCAACCTATTCACAGAGAGAAAAATAAAAGCCACCAACCCACAAATTCTGCCCAACAGCAGCTTGCAAAGAGCTGTACTGTTAGGAAGCAGTGTGCCAGTTCTGGAAAGTCAAGAGTAATGAAATGAAAATAAAAGTGAGCTGATCAGCCTAGATATCTTATCTTCTCTGGGAACAACATGGCCTAAAATTAGAATACTGTCTTTTAAGCTATTAACAGAAATAATTAGTGTGAGTTTGCTTACCTTGAAGTATTCTACAAGATCTCTACAGGTCACCTTGGATCCACTAATCTCTTTTTCTACCAGGTTTTCAGGGGCAAGCAGTAAAGGGACCAAATTCCGCAGCTCATTCTTAAACTCTTCATCTATATCTGGGAAAATTCAATCCATTCCAGGACAAAAGTGGTTAGTTTTCAAACCTGTATCTCCTAAAGGAACACTGATAACCCACAATCCTTCTAAATCCACACAGTCACAGCTCTGAACTGCATTTTTAAGGTATTTCAAAGTTTAATACAGCTTTAGTAAGTTCTACCTACTCTTAATCTACCAATCTTAACTTCAGACTGGGAGAACAAGGCTCCAGTGTCCTTTCCATGTTTTAAATGCCTTTCCCCAGTCAGTGATCCCACAGGTGTGTGCCCTGAGCACAGCACCCCACCACTGCCTCTCCCTTTAGAGCCTTTGCCATTCTGGTGCCTTCCCTCTGCTGGGGGACACATCCCTTGGAGGAATCCTGATGTTCTGCAGCAGCAGAGCCCTGTGGCTTTTACTTCAGCCATTTCAGAGCTCACCTGTGGCTCAGCAAGTTCTTAGAGAAAAGCCTTTGCAGAAAGTGAAGTCTTTAATGTTGGGAATTCTGCCCTCTGGAGCCCTCAGTTATGTTGGGAATCTCTATTTAATGACCTTTAAGCATGTCTCAAGTGATCAGGTTACAATGAACAGCCAGACACAAAGATACCCATTCCCTCTGCCTGTTTCATTCCTCTCCTTTCAAACCACCAAAAAGAGCACACAATGCACATTTCTAAATTCTGCAGCTTCACCTTTTAGCCTTACATTTTCCAGTCAGGCATTTCAATAGCTAACCAGCACAGTGCTCAACTCCCAGCACGTAAGAAAACAAACTCTGAGATCTGAATCAAGAAACACAAAATGAAAAGCTTCCTACCATTCAATCTCCCATCAAAATTTGGATTTGTTGCAACTTTAAGACCAGGGTGGGGCAACAGGAAACACCCAAGATTACTGAAACAGGAGTGAATATGCTTCCTTACATTCTGTAGCTCTTCGTGTTGGTTTTGCTTTACCTGAAAGAAAAAAAGAAAAAGGCAGTAAGAACTGCTACCATTTTTACATTAAGATTAACCATCATCTTAAAAAGCAGTAAGAGCACAAAAGCACCAGAAGTTTAAGCTTTTATTCCTGAAGCCAATAATGTTAATTTTGCCTAGGAGTGGAAACAAATGTATTTTATTAGCACAAGGAGCCAGCTCATGATGCATCACTGCCTTGACAGCAAGTGTCACTCATGACCAGAACAGGACTACTGAGGAGAACTCACCTGCAATCTTTTCTCTAGGAACTTCCTTCCTCCTTCCAAGCCATATGCATGCTCATAAGGGTAACTCCAATCTCTAATTAAGAACATTAATGTCTGCAGCAGGAAGAACAACAGCAGTGAATGGTTTGCAGCATTCCTAAGGTCGAAAATTCTAGCACATGTGTGACTATTTTAAGCAGTTGGCTGCTCTAAAACTAAATATATTATAGATTACAAGCAAGGAAAGTGTGTAAGATTTTTTGGTATATTTGGCTGCTCTAAATGAAGTTCTGTGTGCAAGTGTCTGCTTGTTTAAAAAACCAACTAAACAAAAAACCCATCACCAAACAGGACCTTTTCTCAGAACCATCTATCACCAGCAAAGACCAACCATATCTCAGAGTATTAAATAATAAGGCAGCACAAAATTTTTCTCTGTAATACCTGCACATTACTTGACATTTTGGCTCTTTTCATGCCTTATAACTCAAGCACAAAGCTGTATTTGCCCAAAATGTGATCCTCTTCAGCATTTTTCCATTGGGATTTTTACAAAGCCATGTGGCAACAGCGAAGGAAAATTAGTCTTGCAAAGAACTGGTTACCTTAAGCCCAACTAATTTCTCTTCAGAAACTATCCTGAGCTCATTTTCTACACATTCAACTGCTTTCAATCCATGTAACACATATTTACCTGAAAGGGCTTTTGGTAGATTTCTTCCATAGCTAGTCTTCCATATTCTGTAAACAACTGAGAGACAGAGCAGTGTAAGGCTGTGCCACAGAGAATATTTCACAGCAGGAAAAACAAGTTTGCTATCACATCACTAAAAAGTGAAAGCATTCCATCTTGTACCTTACTACAGCTTGAGAATGGCAAGCACACCTCAGGAATGAGCACACCAAGCCTCAGTGAGGTGCAGGGAGGAGAAATGGTTCCCACAGTGCCACTCCTGAGCTGTCAGCACACTGCAGTTCACGTGGGTGGCTGCTGGGTTATTCTCAGAGAGAAGCTGGCTGCATTTCTCACCAAGCCAGCTTCCAACACTTGCTTCCTAAACCAAGGAGGGTAAGCCTGCCTAACATTTGCCCCTTACTTCCCACAAAAGGTTTATTCCTGGACATCCCAGGGAACTTGGCTCTAGCCAATCTCTCAGACATTTTTAGGTACAAGCCAAGTCCAGCAGCTCCTCAGATCTCTGCTTCAGCCCGTGACCTTAGCTCCTAATTGTTCCTTCCCTCCAGGGTGAAGGCAAGGATCAGCTGTCCTCCTCTCACCATCTTTAGCAGCAATTCCTTCCTGGGCTGAGCAGGCCAAGCCACCCACAGGAGCAGCAATTAGGGGCTGTGCAGCAATTAGAGCAATGCTGGCAGGGGCTGATCCATGCCAGCCTCCTTACACACACTGCAGGTTGAGAATGGAAGCACACCAGAATTCTCCAGTGCCAGGCAATCATTATTATATATCAACTAACTCCTGGAGTGTCTCAGGTGAATTATGGCTCAAAGGACAGCTCCAGTGATGATCACAAGAGCACCTGGGAACTGACAAGACTGATTGAACACAGCTTAACTTCCAAGCCCTTGTCACCCTGAGCAAAAGCAGCTGTTCAGTGGCCAGGCACCCACAAGAGTCTGGTTTCTTTGGCCCAAACTCTTTACCTCATTCATTTCCCTGCTAAATGCAAAAGGCTTTTCTACTTCCAGCATTGGCAGCCAGTGCTGTTCCAACAGAGAACAGAGGTGAAAAGAATCAGCCAGATCAGAAGCCTGGACTGTTTTATCTCTGCACTGGCACAGCAGAAGCATCATGGAGCTGATGCAAGTTTTAATATCAGGTCAAATTCAGTGAAGCAGCAAACAGCTCCCAAGTCAGTCACATGAACAGTAACTTCTAGAACATTGTCCAGGCTATCAGTTCAAAGCAGTTTAAGATAAATTCACCATACTCCTACCTGCAAATGTTGAAGGTCATCTTCCTGAATATTCTGAGACAAGTTGTATACCTGCAAGAGACAGTCAGAGAATTACAATGTCACATGAAGCCACTGTCTTACATTCATACAGTCTCTTTCACACACTGAGTATTTGTGCTCCCTCCAGAAAAACTTTTAACTACCCAAAAGTCAGCAAGTAGGAAGGTGTCACAGAGCACATCTCAAGCAAAAGTCACCTCCTTGGTCAAAAATGATCCAGCAGAGCCAACTCCCCAGGACAGCAGCAGTGTTCTACATCCTCCTGCTCCTTTTAGGTTGTGGCATGTGGCATGAAGAAAGTCACTTCTCACCCCTCAAAAACCTCCTCACTTTTGGCACTTCTAAGGCACAAGCTTAGAAGTAAGTTTGAGTGTAGCTCAATTGTCAGGAGTTTAACTGACACTTCAACAGAAGCAGCAATTTTAAGTTTGGCTGATCACAGCATAATGTCACCCCAAATTGTATCTAAAGCTTTAAAAAAGATTCTCTAACACATCTGTAAAGAAGGAGTCACTACTTTGACATCTTGGGGGGAAGGGGATTTCCCAGTTCTGTCAGGAATTTAACTCAGCCTGGCCTTGCACAACCTCAATTCCACCAAGCAACTCAGGTAGTTCATGTACTACACTGAAAATAAGGCAAAGTATGGAACTTTAGATCAGAGCTGGAGGAAGATATGCAGGTGAACTTTCCAAGAGATATTCTCTGCATGTTCAGGACAGAGGGTTCTGCCATCATTTGCCAGATGTTCTCACCTGGACAGAGCTGGTCATGGTGCTCAGGGCAAAAACCGTTGCACAGTCTTTGATAGTGGATTGGCTATCAAAGGCACCTTGGGTATCCATGAGTAGCACAGCAACCTGCAGAGATGGGAAGGAAGCAGCAGTTAACCAGAGCAGGGAACCTTTCACACTCCAAGGCCCCTGGGTAAGCTCTGTTTCAGGCTCTGCCCCTTGGCTGCCCAGGAAAGCTGAGCCAGCTCCCTGCACGGTGACACACACACCCACAGCTGAGCAAGCAGCAGCCACAGGGCCCGCCTGCCACCAGCCTGGGGTCCCTGGCCTTGCCTGGACACCTTGTCCCTCCTCCCTGGCCCAGTGGGGGTGCCCTGCACAGCCACTGACAGCTCCTCTTCACTGGAGGAGCCTCAGCCTGAAGATCTGACATAGCTCATTAGAGCTAAGAGTAAGATGGGTACTTGTACATATCTATATCTATCTATCTTCAAATTATTGTTTTCAGCAGAGAACAAGATAATTGATACTGCCTGCCTGCTGGAATGCCAAGGAAGGAAGTGATATTAATGAAGAAAATTTAATCAGTCCAACTCCCATCTTTGGGATCTATGACACTTCCCTTCTCTTTTCCACAGACAGGCAAGAACAAGTGAGTGATTTGCTCCAAAGCACAAGCAGATTCACCAACATAACTGGCTTTTAAGCAGAGAAATGTTTGGTTAGCTGTGAAGTTTGTTAAACACCACTGAGCCACTATTTTTAAAATCCACGTCACACAGTTTGCGCATCAGACGTTTCCTTTGCAAATGCAAAGGGTGTGAAATTTAAATTACCTCAAACTGATGGCTCAGAACACAAATAGTTTAAGATCACCACCACTATTGTTGAATAAATATTTATTAATGACATTAACACTTTGTTTCAGCATAAACACCTCCTAGTAAATGTTGCAGTTAAACCAACTTAAGAGTTAAAAAATAATCAAGTTAGGGCTTTTTTTTCCCCCACTATTAGATTTAGTCCTTTTTAATAGACTGCCTGTTAAAATTCCATGGAAGGACCAGTTTCCAGACACTGAAATACTTAATAGATTTCACTAGAGCACAGCTAGAAGCTAGAACATATTCTCACCCTTCAAAGCACAGGGTGTGTTACAGAGCTTCTCTCATTTGTCTGGAGATGATATTTACAGCCATTACAGCTTTACAACATTCCCAGGATAACCCACCCAGCAGACTGGAAAGGGTACACTGTGCCAAAACAAAGAACTCTCAGAATGAGACTATTATGGAGTTTTCCTGCTGGTTTTAGGAATCAATCTCCATCCTTACACTGATATACAGTTTCCAGACATGTTACAACAGCTACTCAGTGCAAAGGAAAGCAACCAGTGTTTAAACAGCCACCATGAAATCCATGACATCAGAAGTGAACAGAGGCAAAAATCCTATTTAAGTTTTAGGATGACAAAAGCAGTTTAGGCTAAAAGGGACCTCTAAAGATCATCTTGTTCCAAAGGCAGGGACACCTTCCACCAGACCAGGCTGTCTGGAGCCCCACTGAGGAACAGAGGCTCCATCCGTCCACAGCCTCTGTTTTATTACAAACACAACACCACTGCACCCCCACACAGCTCCTCCAAGGGAGACCTTGAGTAAAGGAAGGTGAGCCAAGCACTCACCTTTGTTCCATTGGGTTTGTCAATCACAAACACCTCACTCCAGACCTGAATGCCAGTGGTTTCCCGCTCGCAGCCACCTCTCCACGTAAACCCCGTCAATGGCTCCGTGTTTCCACCTATCCAGCAAGGAGAGTTCTACAAAACAAAGAGGAAAAACTGATGGAAAACCAAGGAGGAGGTTGTTTGTAGCATGCTGTTTTAGCAGACCAGCAGTTCTCCCCAGTGCTAACTCAACTCTGCTGCTTGGATCAGACAAAGGTGAGAGAAACAAGTAAAAACTCCGAAAATAAACTCAAGTATGCAAATCAAGAGTTCTACAGATCTTTACAGGTAAGTTGTTTGGGTTTGTTTATTTTGATAGGCACATACACCTCTACCAGAGACACTAAGCAAAACCTGAACAGTTTTTCCCTGCAGGTTTTTTATCCCACAAGATGCTTATGGTTCCACAGTCCACTCTAGAAATGAAAGCTCCAAGCCTGCTTTGTGCTGCAGCACACTCCAGGACAGTATTTCACATGTCAATGGACTGCAGCTTTTTACTTTTCAAAAAGAACCTGTTATTCAATACGTTCCATTTTTCTTTTACACAAGAATAGTTTATCCCATTTTGGTCCAGGCATTATTGCTGTTAGTAACAAATCAGATCAAAACCACACAAACAGTCTGACAAGTCAAACTAACATCTAAACTTACAGGTGTTGCTGCACCCAACTCTTACTAAAGCTTAAGATCCTTGCAGGAGCTTGCTGAGTTCCATTGCTGCTGTTCCATTTCAAAAGAGCAATCACAACACCAAGGATCAGTGCCTGAAATGAGATGTCCCCCTCCCTGGAGGCAGTGACCAACCTCTGCCATGCCAAAATCCTGCCTGTCACTTCAGCTGGCACCTGTGGCATTGGTACAATGGCAACTTTCCACTGGCCCTCAGTTTAAGACAAGAAAATGGGCATCTGAAGTGGGGTTTTTTGGCAAGTTTTTCATTATGCATGGTAATGTCCACATAAAAGGACATCCCAAAGTTGCCTGACTGGGACATGAACTGAATGCAGTTGCTTCAGTATTCTGTGCAATATTTAGTTCACAGAAAATACAGACTTGCAACTGAGCCTGACTAAAGATGGAGGGCTCAGACTAAGCACTACAAAACCACACCAAGATCTCTCCTGTACTAAATTTGGATGAGCAGAGGATATCATTTGACTTCATACAACTCAAGAGTGCTTCAAAGAGGAGGCGTTGCACTTATCCTCCATCACCCCCAGTTCCCATCAATCAGTTTGCAGCAGTTCTGATGCTTGTCAAACTCCTTCCCTGAGCCAATTCACGTCACTGAGCTGGCAGAAAAACAATTCAGCAAAGTGCAGTGTCTTCTGATGCATCAGTGAGCTGGATCAGCTCAGCCAAGGGCCTGCAAGCATCACAGCTTCAGAATGGAAAGGGAACTGCCTGGCCAGGAGCAGCACATGGAGAGCAAGAACTCTCTGCTCCTGGTAACAAACAGTTGTTAGAGTAGATGGCCAAGCTTGCTTTCAACTTCAGTTTAAGAGAAACAAATGCTGTTTTGAAGGGCATTTATAGCAAACTGAGAAAAGTGACAATAAAGGATACACAAGGCTGAACCAGCATTTCAACCTGTTTTGCCAGATGAACACTTGTTTTATTTCACAATCTGAAAATTCAGACTATTTGTTTAAAGCCCAGCCCTTCTGTTTTCAAAAGGAACTTGCACCACCTCTACTGAGCCCAGCATCTTGCTCAGATCTTTGTACTCAGGAGCTGGTGTTTTCCTTAGTTTGCAGGGATAGGTGGGGGTTTTATTGTTTGGTTAATTTTGAACACCATTCCTACAAAATGAAACCTTTTTCCTCCCTAGGTTAAAAGAGGCTGAAGAAGTTAGGGAGTACCAGCTTGCTACTCTGTGTTCCTCCTACCCTCAGGGTCTTTCTTCCAGAGCTCCTGGTAACTGAGGGAGAGGAATTTAACAGCAGGCACTACTGGGATTGAGAGCAGGAAATCTTCATTTGCCATATTTCCTCTAACTGCAGGGTTCATCTTGATTTTCCCTCAAGCCAGCTAGCACAAATTAGCTCCAAAGAACAGTGACCAAAAAAGGAATCAGTTCTGGGTTTCTAAGAGCTTCAAAAAGCAACAAAACACCGGCCAGTCAATATTCACAATGCAGACTAAAAGAAACACCCCACAGCCTGTGACATGCACAGTGTGTATGGTCACAGACCCTACTCCACCTTCTCCACATAAACCAGCAGTTCAGAGCACAGCAGTCACAAGACAATGCTAGCCAAAAGCTACAAACTAAAACAAGAAATTAAATTTTGGATCAGGCATTAATCAGTCGATAACTTAAAAGGATTTTAAGGGTTCCTGGACTGCATTCAGGAATGCATTCCAAGCAGCAAACAGGAAACACTCTCCTTTTTGCCGTACATCACATGTGAGCACATTTAGCTCTCCAGCAGCTACCTGATAAGACTTTTATTTTTGCAACAATGGGCAAGTGAGTGCTATAATATGATTTCAGGAGGTAAAGTCAAAGCAAGGCTCCTCCAAGTCACCACCTGGAAAAGCCCTTCCCCAAAGCTCAACTAGAAGGCCACCACATCAGTCAAGTTCTTCTTGTGTCCACTTACACTGAGACTCCAATAAATTCCCTTCATAACTGCAGGGTAGGGTACACTGAAAATCTGTCACTTAAATACCCTCCTTCACAGTGTAGAAGCAGAGCAGCTGACTTCCCCTCCCCCAAGACAGACAATTTTGACCTGCTATATTTATGCTCAAGTTAACAAACACCAAGAGAAATTACTAAAATACCCAAGGACTTTTTTTCTCCTGCAGGAAAAATGCAAATTACTCACCCTGTTATACATGTATCTAAGCATGAAGTCCAGCAGAAAGGATTTCCCTTTGCGGAAAGCTCCTGCTACAGACACAACCACTATGTTAAGATCTTTAATATGTTCCTGAAGCAAGATTTTTTCCAATGCTGATTCATCTAATTCAAAGTTATGGTCATCTTCATGAGCAAGGACAATCTGTATGGGCCGTGGCTTATCCAGTTCCACCTCGTCATCTGAGTCTGGCAGCGCATCTGAGTCTGGCAGGGCATCATCCTCTTCCTCTTCATAAAGCTTACCTGCAGATTGACAGGTGAGAACACAGCAGTAAGTCACACCTTACAGCAAGAAATTATTTTTTAAAATTGTTTTAATTGACGTTCGTGGAAGGCAGAGAGGTCAACTGAAGCTCCCTGTCCATTTTCATAAGCTTCGTGCCTAGCTTATATATCAGATATTCTCTATGCATGAAGGAATCACAAAATAACCCCAACCCTGATTTTTCAGCTTCAAAACCACTTTTAAAGGCATCTTAAGTCAAGGGCCTTTCATCTAGAAAAAACATTAATTGTTTCAAACAAGCTCCAAAGAGGACCAAAAAAGGGCATTTTTCTATCACCACCTTCTTGCACTGTTGTGCAGAGCACAGCCACACTAAACCTCTTCAGGCCAAGGAGATTTCTGAACAAGTGGAATGGTCCTTTTCTCATTAGTTATTTATAAACAAGCAGATTCTCCCTATCACAAGGAGATAGTANGCTGTTGTAAGGGTGTTGGAAGAAATGATTGTTTTCTGTTAACAGTGCAGAGCTCAGCCACACTGAACCTCTTCAGGCCAAGGAGATTTCTGAACAAGTGGAATGGTCCTTTTCTCATTAGTTATTTATAAACAAGCAGATTCTCCCTATCACAAGGAGATAGTACTATCAAGAGCTTACACACAACATGCCCATTAGAAGCTCACATCTTATTAACAGCATTCTGCATCACCGAAGCTCATTAGCTCAGAGGGAACAGCAGAGAAGATCCATCCTAGACCCTACTCAACTCCTATTAGATTTCACTTTGCAGCAGAAATTGGAAGTCAAGTCCAGAGCACCAAGTTGGGTTTGGTTGGTTGGTTTAGGTCAAGTTGGTTTGTTGGCTTTTTTCTTTTTTTTCCCTTTGACTAACCAGCCTTACATATCTGAAACGTCCCAACCCACCCACAGAAAAGACCATCAAGGCCATCAGTCAAACACTTTAGAGGGTGGAGAACCACAGTGCTGACAGCTGTGAAAGCAACTTGACCCATCCAGAAGGGCTGGTTTGATAACTTCATGCTTGAGTGGCATAGAACACCCCTCCTTCCAAGATTCTGAACTAGTTGGCAATGACCAGGGCAGACATTGCACAGGTCAGGCATGTTAACCACAGAACAAGTGCTGCTGCTCATCCCAGCAGCACAATCAGCACATGCCACCCTCTCAGGTGTCCCAGGCAGATTTCACACCCTTTTTGGATCCTTTCTCCTGCCACTCTGGCTGGTCACTGTCCCAGGCAGCACTCAGGAAGCCTTTCTAGAAGGCTTCAGTATCATGGGCAGAAAGCTCAGGTTACACTTCCAAGAATTCCTCAGCCCAGTCTCTGGAAACAAAGGTCAGGACAAGAAGTACCCCCCTCCACAGCCCAGTTTTCTGCAAAAGCACTGCAAAAGTTCCCAAAGTAGTTAATAAAATAAACATGCTGACAGCACCGTTAGGTCAACTCAGGCCAGAAGTTTATGCAATTCAGAACTCAAAGCCCATCCCTTGGCTGTGCCCCATTCCTCCCCTGCCCCAGCACAGTCACAGTGTACTGCTTAAAACTCAGGATTTAAGCTGATTTGTTCTAAAGCCCCCAGACTGCCCTAAGTTCTTGCAGTAGCCCAGTCCCAGCAAATCAAGTATAAAAGAGATGAGTGGTAACTTTAGAAGAGGTGGCATTCACAGAATGGCCACTTCTACCCTGATGTCCTCCCAAAGAGCCAGCTGGACACTGCTTTGGACTTGCAAAATTCATGGCAGCAGCCCTTTATAGGACACAGATGTCCCCTTTTATAGGATACATATATCCCCCTTTATAGGATACACATATCCATGACAATACATTTCAGTACTGCTACAAAGGCAACCAAAACAACAGACTTTTGTTGGTTTGGGGGTTTTGTTTGGGGCTTTTTACAGTACATTTTAACACTTTGCTAAGCCCAGTTCCATCCCAGTAATGGAGTTACCAACCCAGCACATCCACCCCAACACATTCACACAGGGAGTAGCTGTTCCAGAGGATGTTCCATGTTCTGCACACACAACAGAGGGGCAGGGCTGCCTCCTGCCACAGCATTAAAGGCTGGTGGATTCACCCAACTCCCTCATGGGGTTGATCACTATGCTGTTGGAAATCCCCATGTGCACAGAAGATTGAACCTCACTTTTAGTGCATACATCAGAGTTCTCATCTGTCAAACCATATGGCACTAGGACTTGTAGCACAGTGCTGCAGGCCCAGAAGGTCACAGCTACATTTTTCTTTTTCCACAATGTTCACCTGACCTTTGCAGTTTCTGCAGTACTGAACTAACAGACTCCAGACTGAGGTCATACCTGCTGCTCTGTCTGGAGCTGATGCAAAAAGATCATCCCCTGTGCTTGCCCCTGAAGTCTGCCATCCATTCACACCTACTACTGTGCCTGTTCACCAATCAGTCCCTACTCATTTTGGCTCCTTCCAAGCTGAATTATTCCATGAGGACCTGGGCTAATGCACAGTTCTGACTGACACAATCACTTCCTAACCCAGGCTGGGAGACACAAGAGAAGCAACACTCTGCAGCAAGGCACAGAAGCAGACAGATCTGAATGGGAGCAAATATAGCCAAGGGAAGATCCTACCACTCAGTTTCCCTATAAACTCCTCACTGCACTCAGTAACAACCACAGCAGGCCTGCTATTTATTCTCACCAGCTCAGCACCCAGAACAAGCACCATTTGTTGAAATACTAAGCCAGATTTTGAGAACAGTAGCTTCTTGTGTATGCAGACAGTATTTCAACTGAACAAACCTCACTAAATAACCCATTTCTTAAAGCATAAGGTAAAATGAAAAGCTAATTCCTGCTTCCCCTAAGCACACAGCCAGCAGCTGATGACCTACTTGTCCTGCAGTGTAAGAACACAGGAGTGAAAACACTCTGCATGCTATGAAAGTAAGAGACAACGTGCTTTAAATGCAAGTTTTTCCCTTTAAGTACATTGACAGAAAGTACAAACACAGTTACCTTTAAGTTTCAACCTAAATACAGCCTGAACTCTTTGAACACATTATCCACATCCTGTCATGAAAAAAAAGCACATACAAATTGCTAAACTCAGTTGGTTTTAGACACAGTACAGGTTTTGGATCAATAAGCACTGAATCACAATTAGTAACTCCTTCTTTGGACAGTGAGCTGAACATAATTGCCAAAAAATACAGCAGAACATTAAAATAAATTTAAATCCAATTTGCTTTTTAGTTTTAAGTCACTTTCATTAGTGCAGCTGTCCCTCATCAATCCCTTCATTTGCTCTGTCACAAGGAGTTTAAGGAGTACAAAGCCATAAATCTTCTAGCTGGTAAGCCTTAACACCTGGTTTGCATAGAAACCTGCACTTTGCTGGAAGTCCACTTCAACTCAAGACTTCCAGCAGCCCTAGACACTTCAGCATCCCTGGACTCCTTTTCCTGGGGCTCCACAGCACCACACATTTGCCTCCATGCAGCAGCAGTGGAAGTGCCCTGACACATTTCAATACCTGACAGGCTCCTTCACCTGAAGGGTGAAAAGCAAACTGCAGTCAGCTACCCAAAGCTCCAGCCATCTTGCTTGGGATTTTGTTCACCCTCCACACCCTGGGGGAGTTCATGGCTTGAATCAAAAGCTTAAAATAATTGATCATGAGGAAACTGCTGCACTGCATTTCGATGTAAGGCATTCTCTCAGTGCTCCATGTAGGAAATGTTCCTTGGAGAGAAAGGAGACAAACTGCTTAAACATTTCTTGCTTTGGTGTAGTGAACCAAGGGAAGTGTAGGCATGTGTGAAGTGAGTTCCAGAGCACAGAAACAAAGGATGTTAACCTTCAAACCTTATTTGGACACATCTCCTGGAGGGAAAAAAAAAATATCACTAGATTTAAGGCACAAAATTGTCCTCCCTTTTTTGCAGCAGTCCTGCTCCATGCAGTAAACTCACAGGAAACTATGGGGCTGCCACAGACCTTAATGCATCACTGCTTTCTTATTGCTGACTACTAAAGAGTGCCAAGTAGCTCATTTTAAGGCCAGAAATAATTAAATGTTTCAAATATTTCAGCTATAAATAGGACTGACGAGCTAAGTTCCAAAGACTTGTTTGGACATCCAGAAAGACAGATAAGAGGGGTAGGGGCAGGGTACAGGGGTAAGACACATTTAACTCTCTGTGCACCTTCAGGGCAATGGAATGTGAAAGGGACACATCCAGAACTGTTACATAAACTAGGAGCTGAAGCAAGAAGCACCTCGAGCTACAATCCTGCCAGGGGAGGGGAAAAAAGATATTCTGATGACCTAGATACCTCTGAAGCACCACAGCTCATCAAACAATAGGCCTGTCTACTCCTAAGTGCCTTCAATTGCTTCTGTGCTGAATGGTCTGTGCATGCAGCAGCAGGCAGCTCTCCCCTACACTACATACTGATAAGCTGGCATCTTGCCTTCTCCATTTCTGGGGACAAAAAAAACAGAGGGAAACTTCAAAAAAAAAAGTCAGCCCTCAAATCCAGCTCTTCTCAACCAGTGTAAGTAGGAGAATGTCAAAAAGCAGGTTGGATATTAGAAACTTTTCTTCATGGGAAGGGTGGTCAGGCATTGGAACAGGCCCAGGAGGTGGTGGGATCACCATGCCTGGAAGTGTTCAAAGAACAGGTGGATGTGGCACTTGGGGACATGCTAGTGAACACAGCAGCACCAGGGTAACAGCTGGACTCTGATCTTGGATGTATTTCCCAACCTTAACAATTCAATGAAGCTTCCAACCAAAAGTGATCTTTCAGCCCAAGCTCAGTTCACACTCAGCTTCCCATCTCTCTTTCAGTTCCTGCAGCTAAGAGAGCCTTCCAGGCAGTTTTTCCAGCACTGAACTCCAGGATTCTACAGTTCATTTCAAAGAATAAAGAGCAGTATAGAGTGAGTGCAGGTTTCTCTTAAAAAACTGTCTTCTCTAGATCACACAGTTTGCAAAACTGATACAGTAACTACCTGCAGACAGCTCCAGGGAGTATTTCAGTTTCTTCTCCTTCTCCCTTCTTAACCTTGGTAGGGTCACTACACCCACCAGATGAAAGGGAATAACAGGGGAAACACAACATGCATCAACACAATTAACACCCAGATCCACAATGTGAACCAAAACAAGAAAAAAGTTCCACAGAAGGGACAGTTAAAGAGAACTGAAACAAAAACAAAACAAAAAAAAAATCACATTTTGCATGTCTTTATCTCCAGTGGAGGAAGAGATTTTTCTCACTAACTACAACAAAACCAGTTTTTATCAAGGTCCCTGCTGCTGAGCACATACAGAAACAGGCCTGGGCTGCCATATCCCTTTCCTGTAATTGATAACTATAATTATCAATTTTCCCCTTTCCATAATAATTGATACAGTACCTAAGTCCATACACTTAAAAGCCCCACACCTACTGCCACAACTCCTCAGTCTGTGCCAGGCATCACTGCTGCTGCTACACACAAATCCCTTGTTAAGGCAACAGCTCAAAGTGCATTAATTCTGCCAACAGGACAGTGCCAGGAGCTGCCTCCTCCCCTCTCTGAGCCTGTTTCAATTGCACAGCTGAGCCTTAACCACCCCCCTCTCCCAGGGGCTCTCCCACTCCTTCCCATTTCCAGCACCACACTGCCTTTCCTGCTAATTCTGCCATCTATCCAATGCTGCTTAGAGTCACCTCAGTCCAGAAGCCAAACCAGCAGAAAAACCAAACCAATACAAGCAGTTTCCTACAAAGTGTATCACCTCGAACAAGGAGCACTAGAGCTGAAGGCAAACAAAGAGCAGAGCCAGGCAGTCCCTTCCCCAGGAACAGCCCAGGGCTGCTGCCCTCTGTGCAGGCACTGCTGTCCCAGCACAACTTATCCTGCACACCAAGGGATGTGCTCTGCACTCTGAAACACTGCACAAACTGCTGCACTGGTGCCAAAAGAAAAGTTCAGCTCTGTAAGTACAACCCAGCCCAGCTGGAAGATTTCCCCAGACTCCCAAAACTCACAAGTACAGTTAAGAAGCATATTCATGTAGGAACTGACTTGGTGATATGTGATAACTCTGCAAAGATGAGGAGACAACTGGGCTGTAACTGGATCTGACTGTGTGTTGCCAAAGATTTGTCTCAATCTGAAAGTGCAGATTTAGGCTGGGGTAGCCAACACATTTGTTAACCTTCACTTAAGAACAAGGTTTCCTTCCCTCACAAATGGTGGCTTCAGCTTGTCAGGGTTACAGGCCAGGACACTGGAGCTTGGCACAGTCCTTCCTGCACCAGGAGTATTCCCTTGAACCCTGAATATGAATATACTGCTCCCACTAAGAGCTGTGCCTACTACAGAGTAGATTTGAAAAATGTTGATTTCAAAATCACAAGTGAAGTTGTCCCAAGGACATTATAATACACACTTCAATAGCTCAGCTCCAAACAAGCACCTGCCTATGTTCACAGGGCTCAAGACTCATCCATTTACCTAAGGATTTTTAACATCATTCATAAGTCTTGTTACTACAGAAATATCAGCCACTGCTACAAAAAAAGTCTCAACAACTGGAGCACTTTTGATTTTTAAACACGTTTTCCTGGGACAGGAAATGCCATTGTCATGTGCACATTGCTGACTCTTTCAGTTCTACACCTCTAGGCTCTTCAATCTCAGGTGTAAGGCAAGCCACACTTATCATCCCAACAAGAACTAACACAGAGGGGCTGCTTACCACTTCCCTTTACATCAAGTTCTCAACCTTGTTTAAATACACCTGCACAATCAAGCTGCTTTTCTGCAGGACTACCTTATGTTGAGACCACAATGGTTTAAAATAAAATGCATCTTTCACTTGGGTGAAAAAGAGGCAAATACAACTCTACAAAGTCTGTGTTTCAACACTGCAGTCTCTGCAGANCTACTACAGAGCAGATTTGAAAAATGCTGATTTCAAAATCACAAGTTAAGTTGTCCCAAGGACATTATAACACACACCTGAGCAGCTCAGCTCCAAACAAGCACCTGCCTATGTCCAAAGGGCCCAAGACTCACCCATCTACCTAAGGATTTTTAACATCATTTACAAGTCTTGTTACCACAGAAACATCAGCCACTGCTGCGAAACAAGTCTCAACAACTGGAGCGTTTTTGATTTTCAAACACATTTTCCTGGGACAGGAAATGCCATTGTCATGTGCACATTGCTGACTCTTTCAGTTCTACACCTCTAGGCTCTTCAATCTCAGGTGTAAGGCAAGCCACACTTATCATCCCAACAAGAACTAACACAGAGGGGCTGCTTACCACTTCCCTTTACATCAAGTTCTCAACCTTGTTTAAATACACCTGCACAATCAAGCTGCTTTTCTGCAGGACTACCTTATGTTGAGACCACAATGGTTTAAAATAAAATACATCTTTCACTTGGGTGAAAAAGAGGCAAATACAACTCTACAAAGTCTGTGTTTCAATACTGATGTCTCTGTAGATCATACTTAATGTCCTTATTTGGGGGAGCCATGAAATCTTGCCTTACAGAATAGAGATAAACTCTGGGGAGAAAAGGTTAGGATTATAAGATGAACTGAAACAGAGCAAGACACTAGTGTGCTCCTCTTCAAAGCTCACAAAAGCTTAATCTAGTCCTAATGCACCACAGAAATAAATCAACTAGAGATTAGACTAAAGAACAGCTCAGTTTGATGTTTGATTAATGACACAGTGATGTGTCTGCAACTCAAAGGACTTGGAACAAGACTCTAAGAATAATATTCAGTCTTTCACAAGCCAACTTCCAGCCTCTTCAAAAGCACTAAATTGCATTTCAAGGGTCTTCTCGAACAAGCAGGATTTCTAACAGCATCTGGAGGTTCTACAAGCATTTAATCACATTTGCTATCTAAATGGTCATAGTAGACAGCATGTTCATTTTTCTATTGAAAAATTAAAGTTTAAAAGCAGGTTTGTACCAGCAATGTTTTATTTTGAAAGGTTTTCTGCCTTTTAAACCTCAGCACATAACATGTAGGTCTTCAGCAGCTATTTCTATAGTACTATTAGCTTTAGAAAACACTCCAGTTCTGTGTCCTAACCCTCAAAATCGTTACTTACTGCACTTTCCCAAATTATTTCTTAGCCACAAGCCTGACATACCAGCAGATAGAAAGACTTCCTTGTAAGAATTTTGAACTGCATTCCTTTCCTATCCTAATGACAAGCTTAAGACTTTGCTCCCTGAAAGGCAAGTGTTAACTGCTTTGAGGGCAGCTTCAAGGCAGAGTTTAAAACCTTAAACACAGTTCCTTCGTTCAGGATTACAAAGTGTTTAAGAAACTTAATTCTCTTAAAAGCAGGATGACTTCTTGCTTTAAAAAANATAGTAGACAGCATGTTCATTTTTTTTAATTGAAAAAATTAAGTTTAACAGCAGAAGTTGCATTTCTCAATGTTTGTACCAGCACTGTTTTATTTTGAAAGGTTTTCTGNCTATTGAAAAATTAAAGTTTAAAAGCAGGTTTGTACCAGCAATGTTTTATTTTGAAAGGTTTTCTGCCTTTTAAACCTCAGCACATAACATGTAGGTCTTCAGCAGCTATTTCTATAGTACTATTAGCTTTAGAAAACACTCCAGTTCTGTGTCCTAACCCTCAAAATCGTTACTTACTGCACTTTCCCAAATTATTTCTTAGCCACAAGCCTGACATACCAGCAGATAGAAAGACTTCCTTGTAAGAATTTTGAACTGCATTCCTTTCCTATCCTAATGACAAGCTTAAGACTTTGCTCCCTGAAAGGCAAGTGTTAACTGCTTTGAGGGCAGCTTCAAGGCAGAGTTTAAAACCTTAAACACAGTTCCTTCGTTCAGGATTACAAAGTGTTTAAGAAACTTAATTCTCTTAAAAGCAGGATGACTTCTTGCTTTAAAAAAGTGTTGTGACTGTATCAAGAGCCTTAACCTCATTTTCACTATTATTTTCTGTCTAAGCAATCCATTAAAGGAGGCCAAGTTTCTGTCTCCATGCCCAGGAGTTCCCATACTTCAAGGGACTGTTCCTCCTGTGAAATCAGGGCTGTGAGGATTCCCGTATTAGGCAAAGCACTGACAGATTGAACCTTTTCTCTCCCAGAAGTTTACAGTTCCCCAAGGAGATAGTAGTACAGGGACCAAGGCAAATGAACACCTGCAAGGAAAAGCCAGAAGCCCCTTTCTTTCAATGCAGAAGAGGTTGAGGAAAGGTGGGGAGCAATACAGCAGGTTTGCAGTAGTATCACAGGATTGGGGTTAAAGAGACAGCTAAAATAACTGCACTTCTTCTTCCACTCAGCAGAACCACCCTGCTGGAGAAGATAAGAGGTGAGAACAACTTTCCCAAGTATGCACAACATAGGGAAAGCATCCTAACACGTCAGTACAAGCAGTTGACACATGTTCTCTAACAAGTTTCTGTAATTTTCAATCCAAGTAAAAAAATAAAAGCCACCTTGTTAGAGGCATTATCCAATACACTGCTCAAAAAGACATCCCAAATATTTTACTGAGACCAATAAGAACTTGTAAATTCAACTTATTCAACTGCTTATTTAGAGATAGTTCTAAAGCTTCAAAGATCACACTCAGCACAAAGATCTACTATTCTGACACTAAAATTAGATATAAACCAGTCTTGTTACTTCAAGGAGTAACATCCCCGTGGAGCAGCCAAAATTCTCAGTGACAGATTGCAGACAAACTGAACAGATAACTTTAGGAGGATGTTCACATGCTTACACATCCTGCAGAGATAATTATGGCCCTGGAACAGGGGTGTGGTGAGCTCCTTGCTTTGCTGCAGAGCAAGAACTCCAGTTAAACACCAACTTGGGGAACTGAAGGAAGGAACTCCAGAAGTTCTTCCAACTTTTATGAACAAAGTGTTTCAAAAAGCTTGGCAAGCACACCCAATCTTGTTTTTCTTGGAACTGAACACTACACAGAATATATTATTTCAGAAATAAACAGAAGCTAAAGGTCAGGCAAGTTAGTTACCAATGCTCCCAGAACACAAGTTCCTATTATGTATTAATTTGCTCCTAGAAATGCCTTGATTATAATCCTTATCCTGAAAGACATCACTTATTTCTTATCAGCCATTTCTCTGCAGCTAACTGAAACAGCAGACATCAGTGTGAGCCGTGTTTTCACAAATATCTAAAACTTGCTCACTTGTTTGTTCTGGTCTTTCAGACACAAATCCAGCCCCAGAAATGCATTCAAGTAAATCAACTCCCTACACAGCACTATGACCTTAAAATCAGCTACAGGAGGAGATAATAATTCTTTGTATCATATCAAGAACAACCTTCCAAAACCAAGGAAAGCTACTTCTGTCTTTCCTCCAGGACATCTCAGGAAGTTCAGGTCGCTGAAGATGTTTTTTAAAAAGAAACCTAGTCATACTTCAGCAAAAGCAAAGTCTAAAGAAACACCATATATAAGTATTTCTGAAATTTTTCAGTTGTTGACCAATGGCAAATACAGCACATCTGCCTATGCAGAAACTTTAAAATACTTTTTATGCCTTGTTCACCTTAGATAGTTGAGGTTAGAGACAAAACCTAAAATACTAACAACTAGTATAATAAGTTTAAGAAGTAAATGCAGCTTTCAGCAAAAAGTTGAAAAAATGCACTCAGGCAGCTCACAGATCACACTGTAGGCACAGCACGCAGCAACAGTAGAAAAAGAAATTAAGTAAATTAAACAAGGCAACAACTCAACCTGATTTTAAAGTTTAAAACTTCCCATTCAAAGACTGCCATGAATATCAAAAATCATCCCAGGGATGGGGTCTGTTCATAATCACAACACAAGAACAAAAGCAAATTCAAACCTAACTTATGTAAGGTGACATTTGAGTGAAATTTGGCAGTTTTCCTTATGAATGTCCTTGAAACTTCCATGGCCTGTGATAAGATGCACAACAGTCCAGTCACAACAGCCAGAAGTGCTTTCATTGCAGTGAAGTGAAGCCTGTGCTGCTGACCAACCCCACTGTGGTTCACTACCAAACCAACAAGGACACAGAATTCACACTTCTACCTGCTATTTCATCTGCTTTGCAAGTTGGGACACTCAAAGCTGGGGATGATGTGAGGAGATCAGTGCTCCTCTATTACACTGGAGGAAAACCCCCCAGCCCTTCTCCCCCCAGCAGGGCTGGCTACCATGAGGTAGTGTCCCTTTTATTGTTAGGGCAGGAAGAGAAAAACAACTCCTCATCTATCACAGCACCTCACTCCAGTCAGTGCTGCTCCATTAGTACAGTCAGCAGGCAAATATTCACCACTGATAGTAAAGCAAACCACAGGGACTGCAGTTGACACAAGGTACCTAAGAAGTATTGTAAGATGTGGCTGAAGCATTCCTGTGCATCCATCACGAGCAAGGGCTGCCCAGCCTCCTAAACCAGCACAGACTGTCATGTTTAAACACTTTTACAACAACTCAAGTAAAACTCTTCTGTGCTAGAACTATTTCTCTGCTGGGTTTTAAGTAGCAGGCAAGTGAACGTGAAAAGGAAAGAATACAGCCTTCCTCAACTCCACTCCCTGCTTTCAAAATAACTCCAGCTAAAAAAAATAAAAACCTGATTGCTATTATTTGAGGAGGTGCTGTAACATGATTATTGATTTTAGGGTAAGCCAGGACGTAACAGCTGTTGAGCAACAGTCAGTAATGGGACAGGAGTAGTTAATGGCCTCTCCTGTTACACTGCTGCTCTTGTAACTATTCCAACCTATCCCCCTGCTTTATTTCCCTGCACAGAAAGCCCTTCTGCAGGTACAGACCATCCACAGCTGCACACACAGACTCTATCACCTAAGTTGTTCCATGACTAAAGTTCAGAAGCAACTAAGAGTGACATGTGCATGTTTCCACTGCTAATGATGACACAGCTAATTAAAGGCCACTTATTACAGGTGTGTTGGCACTTTTATGACCTTGAGAAAAACTAATAATCTAATGCTTTGAGATTATTAAACGACACAGTGGAGAGAATACAGAAAACTGAAATCAAAG
The DNA here is from genome assembly GCA_013398995.1 of Alaudala cheleensis. Lineage (NCBI taxonomy): Eukaryota > Metazoa > Chordata > Aves > Passeriformes > Alaudidae > Alaudala > Alaudala cheleensis. The sequence goes on from VWYE01024233.1 coordinate 135,922, forward strand.
AAAACTGAGCAGTGCTGGCAGGGAGAGAGACCAGTCCTTGAGCAGTAAAGCAGTACCATATCCTCAGTTTCAATCTCTGGGCTCTTTTAAATTATTCAAATTGCAATCCTGCCAAACACAATCAAACTTTTCCTCATGCTCAGAAGCACTGCTTTTCCTCCCTGTTAATCAAGCCAGGTGAGTTGTAACTCCCTATCTCCCAGTTTATAGTACAGCTAGATTTCCCTATCTCTAGTTGGCTTGCAAATCAAGCAATTGAAACCAATCGTGGACATGGCATCTGCTAGGTTTTGTTTAATTGTGCCCAGTCCAATCGTTCTGCTTCCAAATTAAGTGAGAGTTACACAACAAAGATGTTAAAACAGTTCAGTCTTCCAGTGCAGCGCTAAAAACCTCACATGATCCAACTCAGCGATGGAGTCAGTACAACCCTCACAAGTCCCGGGTGCCCCCTCGCCAAGCGTAGGGGCAGGGAGACCGCTCCGAGCTCTCATCTTTCCAGCCGTTCCTGAGAAATAACCACACTTTAGCAAACACACTGCGCAAGCTCCAGCACCCCCGAGGCAGAACACCCAGCCAAAGCCGTGTCCCATGCCCACAGGGGATAGATTACAGGCGGCAGCAGCGCTGACAGCGGAGCGCACAGCTCCATGTGGGGGGGGACGGCCCGACAAGGGATCAGTCACCTCCTTCCCCGAGCTGCTCCCTCCGCAAGCGGCCCCGCCAAACTCGGCGCCCTCCGCCGCTGCCTGGCCCCGCTCCCGGCACCGTGCAACGCCAGCGCCCCGCGGCCCCGGGCCCCTCCGGGCCGCAGCCCCCGCTCCTGCCGGGGCTGAGGCGCACACGGCGAGGCCCGCCNTCACCCCCCCACACGGGGCTGCCGCGGGAAGGAGAAGCGCTGAGGGGCCGGGCGGGCGTGAGGGCAACAGACCCACAAACAGACTGACAGACACAGATATACGTACATGTATACAGACACAGGCATGCCCGGGGTGAGTGCCTCCCTCACGGCACCCAGAGAGCCGCGGGACGTGTGGGGCACAGGGTGAGGAGGCCCCCAGGCTGCACAAAGCCCCTCTCCTCAGGCCGCGCACCCCTCGGGGTCCCTCACGGCCCCGGCCGCAGCTCGCTCGTGCAGAGCACACAGCCGGGCCGTCCCCCGTGTGCTGTGTCCACCCTCACCCTGCTGGGCCCTCGCCTCCCCTCTCCCCTGCTGTCAGACCCTGAGGACAGCGGCAGAGCTCTGCATTTCCAGCCCTGACTCCAGCTCCTCACTCCTGCTCTGGGGCTGCAAACACGCAGCAGGACAGCTCTCAGTCAGAACGAGCCTCGCAAGTTTCTAAGGAACCGAAACATTCCCGCTCTCTCTGGGGTTTGCAAGAGTCTTGTTCGTCTCGATCCCAACTGACCTTGCTTCATCCTTTTAAAAGGCCAGCTGTGAAAGCGAGCTGCCCTTACTGCGCGAAGTTTTTAAGTCCGTGAGGTTTCCTATTGCTAAAGGTTGTGTAAAACCTTCACAGGCAAATTGGTCAGTGTGACCTTGTCACTTGTTGGAAGAACACAATGCCCAGTAAATCATCATTTATGATGATGAAGTGAGCAATAGGCTTGCAAAGCCCCACTTCAGCATGGCAATGCTCTCTGTAGAAAGTATTTTTTTTTTCAGTTTTTAGCTATGCTAACTTACTTAGAGGCAGCTTGTGAGTGACAGCAATCCTAAAAGCAAACAGAGTTTGGTTATACAGAAATGGAGATGACAGGGAAGCTCAGGAGAGATTTTCAAGGTAAAACCAGACTATCACAGAAGCACCTAAAACTAAGTTCCAAACTTTGCTTTCCTTTACTATCAAAGTAGCATATAAGGGGTTTCCTAACACAGGGGTTCATGACACCTCCTGCCGTTCTTACACTGGAAGCCCTTTTGTGAGAAAGTTTAGTATCTACAACACATGAAAAAGAAATTACAATGTCTAAAAGATGCTCCAATCACAGCAAGTGAAGAACTGCAGAAGGATACAATGATCAAACTATTATCACATATTAAATTCTAGTTATGACATTTGGATTAATAAAATATGCAGTTCTGTAAAAGAACTTTATTATTCTAGATTTACATCAGCATAAATGGAAGCAGGACTCAACCCCATTGTACAAAGCATTCATATGAGTGCTAGGAAAAAAAACCCAAAAATGTTGCCATTGGCCTTTTGCAGTTTAATATCCTCTATTTATTTGGTGAAAATGAGTGTGCCATTGCTTGTCCTTCTACCCTCACACCAAGGGAAGGAAAACCTTTCCATCAGAAGGAAGGCAGAGCACACTGAGGTATTTCAGAGATATTTGGGCAAAGGGAAATAGCTTGAAGTAAAACACATTGAAAGCTAGAAACACTGTCAGCTGGCAAATTAAAGCTTCAGCAGCTCAATATGCAACTAAAAATAAACGGGGGACAAAACACCACAATACTAAAGAAGTTTCCTAATTCTGCTGTTAGTAAACAGCCTTGTTCCTGGTCAGGTCTGGAACAGTTCATGCAGAGAAGAGTTGGAAATAGTGCATGTTCAGACAGATAGATTTCTGCTTCATGCAACAGGATTTGCTGCTGCTGTAACGTGAGAGCAGAAGTCAAGAACTTGGAGGTCAGAAAGCTCAGCCCTAATTCTGTCCCCTTATGTTTGCAGGAAGGAAGGAGACGTTTTCTGAGCTGAGGATTTTGCTATCAATGTGTCTTCTCCTGGTTGCAAAGGTGCCCATCTCCACTGCTGCATTCCTCTGAGCCAGGCTAGGGAAGGAGTTGGGACTGAAACTGCTTAAGCTGGCTGTGGATTTGGCCTGCAAGGAGCTTGGGAGCAACTGTGCAAACCACAGGCAGGCTGTGGTGGGAGGAGATTGCTGGAGCCAAAGATGCCTGACTATAATCCCTTCAGCCACCAAAGTCACACTTCTTGTACTACAGGCAGCATCTTCTGGTTTTGGCCAGAACTCTGTTGTCCCATGCTTTGGGACATTTGTCACCCATGGAGTGAGACAAAGGCTGCTCAGCCACGCTGTCCCTTCCTGTGGCAGAGGCACCCACTGGAAACCAGGAAAGGCTGAACCAGACTCGGGTCCTTTATGCCTTTCCATATGAAGTATTTCTCAGTCCTCATCAGCTAACCTGTGCAACGCAGTTGGATTTGATTAAAAGTAACCTGCCTGATGACAAATCCTCAAGCCAAACACCTACCTGAAGCATGCTGAGCACCACTCTTGGGCTGGGGAACAGAGCCATGTCCCTCCTTGGAGGGCTGAGGGTCCTGGGATGAGCTGGAGACGTCTCCATTGGTGCTTCTGCGCTTACGCACCTCTCTCCTCATCTGCTTCGGGCTGTCGAGTCCAAACCAATGACCAAACCACTCCTCCTCACAGCCCCTGCAGTGCTGCAGGCAGTCGGGAGCTGAGGACAGATAGCTGGGGGGGATAAAGGTGGCTCTCTTGAAAAACCAGCAAGAAGGCACCTCCAGCCCTCTGGCTGCAGTTGCTAGGACCACCCAGGGCTTCCCAAGGAATAAAAGCGTGGAGGCAAGGAGAGGGCAGCTCTGCAGGGGTGGCTCAGCGCTGGGCACAGCCCGGGCAGGCAGTGCAAGCTGCCCTCCCGCCAGACCCCGCCCAGGGAGCTGTGTCACCAAGGCAAGTCTGAGATGTCCTAACAAGACTCCCACTGGGAAATCCGTCTGGAGCTCGGGCTTGTTCCCAGTGCCCTCCCAGAGTTTGGAAATGCCCTNGAAAGTATTTTTTTTTTCAGTTTTTAGCTATGCTAACTTACTTAGAGGCAGCTTGTGAGTGACAGCAATCCTAAAAGCAAACAGAGTTTGGTTATACAGAAATGGAGATGACAGGGAAGCTCAGGAGAGATTTTCAAGGTAAAACCAGACTATCACAGAAGCACCTAAAACTAAGTTCCAAACTTTGCTTTCCTTTACTATCAAAGTAGCATATAAGGGGTTTCCTAACACAGGGGTTCATGACACCTCCTGCCGTTCTTACACTGGAAGCCCTTTTGTGAGAAAGTTTAGTATCTACAACACATGAAAAAGAAATTACAATGTCTAAAAGATGCTCCAATCACAGCAAGTGAAGAACTGCAGAAGGATACAATGATCAAACTATTATCACATATTAAATTCTAGTTTTGACATTTGGATTAATAAAATATGCAGTTCTGTAAAAGAACTTTATTATTCTAGATTTACATAAGCATAAATGGAAGCAGGACTCAACCCCTTTGTACAAAGTATTCATATGAGTGCTAGGAAAAAAAACCCAAAAATGTTGCCATTGGCCTTTTGCAGTTTAATATCCTCTATTTATTTGGTGAAAATGAGTGTGCCATTGCTTGTCCTTCTACCCTCACACCAAGGGAAGGAAAACCTTTCCATCAGAAGGAAGGCAGAGCACACTGAGGTATTTCAGAGATATTTGGGCAAAGGGAAATAGCTTGAAGTAAAACACATTGAAAGCTAGAAACACTGTCAGCTGGCAAATTAAAGCTTCAGCAGCTCAATATGCAACTAAAAATAAACGGGGGACAAAACACCACAATACTAAAGAAGTTTCCTAATTCTGCTGTTAGTAAACAGCCTTGTTCCTGGTCAGGTCTGGAACAGTTCATGCAGAGAAGAGTTGGAAATAGTGCATGTTCAGACAGATAGATTTCTGCTTCATGCAACAGGATTTGCTGCTGCTGTAACGTGAGAGCAGAAGTCAAGAACTTGGAGGTCAGAAAGCTCAGCCCTAATTCTGTCCCCTTATGTTTGCAGGAAGGAAGGAGACGTTTTCCGAGCTGAGGATTTTGCTATCAATGTGTCTTCTCCTGGTTGCAAAGGTGCCCATCTCCACTGCTGCATTCCTCTGAGCCAGGCTAGGGAAGGAGTTGGGACTGAAACTGCTTAAGCTGGCTGTGGATTTGGCCTGCAAGGAGCTTGGGAGCAACTGTGCAAACCACAGGCAGGCTGTGGTGGGAGGGGATTGCTGGAGCCAAAGATGCCTGACTATAATCCCTTCAGCCACCAAAGTCACACTTCTTGTACTACAGGCAGCATCTTCTGGTTTTGGCCAGAACTCTGTTGTCCCATGCTTTGGGACATTTGTCACCCATGGAGTGAGACAAAGGCTGCTCAGCCACGCTGTCCCTTCCTGTGGCAGAGGCACCCACTGGACACCAGGAAAGGCTGAACCAGACTTGGGTCCTTTATGCCTTTCCAGATGAAGCATTTCTCAGTCCTAATCAGCTAACCTGTGCAACGCAGTTGGATTTGATTAAAAGTAACCTGCCTGATGACAAATCCTCAAGCCAAACACCTACCTGAAGCATGCTGAGCACCACTCTTGGGCTGGGGAACAGAGCCATGTCCCTCCTTGGAGGGCTGAGGGTCCTGGGATGAGCTGGAGACGTCTCCATTGGTGCTTCTGCGCTTACGCACCTCTCTCCTCATCTGCTTCGGGCTGTCGAGTCCAAACCAGTGACCAAACCACTCCTCCTCACAGCCCCTGCAGTGCTGCAGGCAGTCGGGAGCTGAGGACAGATAGCTGGGGGGGATAAAGGTGGCTCTCTTGAAAAACCAGCAAGAAGGCACCTCCAGCCCTCTGGCTGCAGTTGCTAGGACCACCCAGGGCTTCCCAAGGAATAAAAGCGTGGAGGCAAGGAGAGGGCAGCTCTGCAGGGGTGGCTCAGCGCTGGGCACAGCCCGGGCAGGCAATGCCAGCTGCCCTCCCACCAGACCCCGCCCAGGGAGCTGTGTCACCAAGGCAAGTCTGAGATGTCCTAACAAGACTCCCACTGGGAAATCCGTCTGGAGCTCGGGCTTGTTCCCAGTGCCCTCCCAGAGTTTGGAAATGCCCTGCAAGGCACCTCGTCTTGCTTTTCTCTGAAAAACACCCAGGCTGCCGTACCACAGCCCTGCTACTGATGGACTTGGTCTACTCACAGCTTCCCACCTCTTGCAGCCGGAGCGCTCCTCCCTGTGCTCGGTGCCAGCAGGCGCTGGAGGATGTGCTGCTCCCCGAGCCCCTGCCCACTCTGCAGCTGGATCCTCCCTTCGGCTCCCTCTGCCCTGTTCCTGTGCCCTGCCCACTCAGGAACACGCTGCTCGGTCCTGCCCAGGCTGGCTGGTGTTTGCCTCGCCTCCTCAAAGATCTCAGCCCCGCAAACAGCCAATCTTGGCTTCCTGTGCTTTTTCTGGTGCTCGCCATTCCCAAGGGCATCTCTCTCAGATTCAGGGCTGCTTTCATTTGTCACACAGGTGATCTAAAAGTTGCTGTGCGTCGTTAGAGAGTGCTCAGCAGGGCCCCCAGCTTGTAGCTACCTGTGTGTGTTCCATTACCTGGGGCTCACCCAGGCAAAGCTGAGACACCATGAATCCAAGCCTAGAACTCCAAGAAAACAGAGGCATTTGGGAGCAGAAAACAAATTGGGAAGGAAGGAAAAAGAACATTTTACTTAATCTCCTGAACCTGAAGCTGTCCCACATGCTGAGCAGAGATGCCTTTTGGGCTGACTGCAGAACATGTGCTCGAGAGAGAGAGAGAAAGCAGCCCCTCCCATACCACTAATTTATAGCAAGGTGAGTGGGAAACGTCTCATTCTTCCCTGGTGTTGACCCAGGAGCTGCTCCTCTGGGGAGGAAGGCGGAAATGGCATTGAATTTTAGCTGTGAGAGCGGCTCAGAGCAAGTTGCTAGGCACCAGCTGCAAGAATTGCCTGCAGGTGCTCTTGCAGGAGAGGTTGGGCCGGTTGTTTGGGGCTCTCCCGGTGCAGCCAGAGTGCCAAATACCTCTGAAAGGGGCGTAATCCCTTCTCAGCCCGAAGGAGCTATTGCACAATCTTCCCAGGATTAAGGGTTTAAATCGAGGGACTGTGTCACAGCCGGGGAAAGGGCAGTGGGCAGGCTGAGCAGCCACGCTGGCCTGTGTGGCTCTTGCAGGGGCACACGAAAGCCCTTTTCCTGCCCTGTCTACATCTTACCAGGGTGTTTGAAATCTTCAAAGGATTAAATGGCTACGTGGTTTTCTTCTGCTCCTGGAAGAAAAGCTCCGTAGCCAGTTGAAGCTTTCATTGCAAGCATTAGCTCAAGCAGAGTCCTGTCATTTCAGTCTGTATAAACACAGTGAGATTCCCATCTCACTCTTATGCAACAGCACAAGACGAGGCTGTTGTTAAAGCCTGGCTTAGATACTGACTCCTGTGGGAGCCGCAGTGCTGCTGCGGGTGTCACTATGCCTGCAAACCCCAGGGCTGCCCCACTGCAGAGATGCCCCTGGTACAGCCTGCACACTGCTCCCAGCTTCACCTGGAGGCCAGCTCTGCTTCTCTAAAAATTAGAAGCACCTCCAGGGTTTGGATCCCCTTGGTGTCATTTCCCAGGGATCTCTTAGGCCATCAAGGCCACCACAGAGAAAGGAGTTTGTTTTTCTGGTACAAACAGCAAGGTTCACATGAGGAGAAGTCCCCATATGATCAGTGGCTGTGCTACCAGTGCTTTGTCTGCATGGTGCAGAATGCAAAAATCAGGCTACCAGGGACAATTTGGGATGGAAAACACTCCACCATCACAGAGGTTTTGGTGGCAGTTCAGACTCTCACCAGGAGAAATGCTGCCTACACATTTCATTCTTTGATGTAGTAAAATCAGATCTAGCTTAGTGTGCTGTGGGTATTTACCCCCAAACACCCCTCTCAGCACTGGCTGTGGGTTCCAGAAGAGGACATCTGTCCTTGCAGCATGACTGCTCTCTCATATCTCCTCCCACATGGGGCAAAGCATCACCTTGTGATCCTGATTTGAGGGAAGTGGTGCAGCTTTACACCTGGGGAAGCTGTTTGGAGTTGAGCCCCGTGCAGGCAGACCCGGCTCCTGGTTGCCTGCGGGGTTGGGAGTGATTGCCCTGGCATACAAAGGGTGCTAATTACACAGCAGAGTTTATTTGCATCCTTTGCAGCTACATGCCTGGCTCGCTGGGTGAGACTTACAGGTCCTTACGGGGAAGTAGGAGGTTTGTTCCCAGCGTTTCACATGCTTGTTTTCCGTGCAAGTCCAGACTGGCTGCGTCTGATGAGCTGTGCTTAAGAGAGTTCTGCTGAATTCCCACAGCAGAATCTGAGCTGCAGCTCTCGTTGCCCTTTTCTGGAAGGCAGATCCCTCCAGCACAGGGTCACACACACACACCCTGGGATGAGGCTCTGTCAGGACAGGAGGGGTTTGGGTGTAATTAAGCCACTCTAATTACAGCTCTCTGTACCCAGCTCAGAAGTTTTGGACTAGCACAGGCTGCCTTGCCAAGGAATTGGGTACCTCAAAGACAGGGGAATTGCCAGTAGGAGCTGGCATAAGACCCAGTGATGGCAGCACCAAGGAAAGCCAGGTGAGGTGGGGACCTGAGCTTCCCCCACCAGCACCATGGGGCAGCAGTACCTTCAGGGCTGGGATCACTGCTGTGCTCCCAGTCAGGCTGGATGTGGGCTGGGATCATTCCTGTGCTCCCAATCAAGCCTGGATATGGGATAGGATCATTCCTGTGCTCCCAGTCAGGCCTGGATGTGGGCTGGGATCACTGCTCTGCTCCCAGTCAGGTCTGGATATGGACTGGGATTCTCAACACACCAAGGAAATTGGATCTAGTCTCAGGTATTGAAGCAAAGTCTGGCTTTGAGCCTAGACATGAAGGGCAAGACCAGTTCTGTGGCCTGTGTAGGTTCAGTCTGGCCCCTGGGCCAAGCTAAGGACACAAAGTAGAATGTGCCATTTAATCTGGCTGGATTAATGTGTGAATTTAATTAGATTTCATCTCTTCTCAATGAAATCTAGAACATGCTGTTGAAAAATTGTATTTAATCTTCCTCCAAGCCTCTTTGCATACATTTGAGCAAGGAACTTGCAGCACAGGGAAATTGCAATGAAAGGAGAAACCAAGTTTTAGCAAAACCCAGAAGGTGGGACTGAGATCAGCATCCTGTCATCTTTGGATTTGGGAATCTGATTCAGAGGCTGTCCTGCCCCTCTCCTCCAGGAAGGCTGGACAATGGATTTAGATGCTGATCACTCCATGGCAGCTGCACCCAGTCAGCCACAAAAAGCACAGTTTTGCACTGGCTGTGATCACACTGAGGTAGTTTGACAAAAAAAACAAACAAAACAAAAAAAAAGCTCCAGGGACTCATCACAAGGAAAAACATAAAATTGTTTGGAAATATTAATTGGGGATATCACCAGTTTTGTTCTTTTCAAGTAATGTTAACTTGCAAGAAATAGAGAAATAATGAGAGAAGGAAAAGAGGACAGCAAGCCTGGCTGTAGCAGAGGGCTGGAAACCAAAAGGCAAATTCATTTGAGATCCAGGGATTAAGATCCAATCATTGACCCTAGATTAAAAAGTGGATGAGCACAACAAAGAAAAGCTTAAAACATTTGGGAAAGTGTAAAGGAAAATCAAGTGGGATTAAATAACAAAACAGCTGCATTAAGCCAGAGTGCCTCCCTGATCACAGGCAGCAAATCCAAACAAGGGATCCCTCAAGCTTCCTCAGTGCCACCCAGTCATCCCCCAGCACTTCTATTCCACTGCCACCCTCTGAGTTAAATCAAAAGGAACTTGCCCAGTTTGTTGCTTGCATTGAGCTGCTCTCCCTCACCCTCAGAGGAGCACAGCCACCTGCCAAACCCCCTTATTAGGAAGAAATGACCCAGCAGAAGTATGCTGGCTGGCTGTAAATGTGTGCTGGAGGCCAGGAGTCCCAGGACAGTGATGCTCAGGCTCTGAGTGCAGGGTGGCTGCTTCCCAGCTTTGCTTTGGGGGCTTCCCCCAAACCCAGCGTGGTTCCTTGGCCTGGATCTCCTCGGGAAAATCACCCAGCTCCCTTGAGTGACTGCTCATTCCCAAGTTCCCTGATGTCCTCCAAGTGTCCAGTGCAGCTGCAGCACCTTTGAAATCAGTGCCACAGTGCTGTTGAGGGGTGTCAGTCCCAGGTGGGCAGCACAGCCTGGCACTGTGGCACTGGCCCAACCCCTCCGTGCTGCTCAGCAGCTCCTGGCAGCTCTGCCCCAGCCTTGGCTCCACTGCAGCTTTAGGAAATGCAGAGAGCAGGGCTGGGGGGCACAGGGCTGTGCTGGAAGGATGCTGGGTGTCTAGATTCAGTGCAGAGCCAGTGTCCCTGGGACAGGCACAGTTCCCTGCTCGCTCACTTGAAGCCACAGCATCCCACAGACAAACACTGTGGCCAAAGCCCCCTCCCCACTGCCACCATCCTGCAAACAGCTGTGTCTTTGCAAGTGCCTCTGTCACTGAAAAGCACCTTGCCATGAGGAGCCCCAAGGCTGGCAAGGGTCTGAGCATGGCACTGCCCAGAAGTGTGTTACTGCTTTCCCTTCTCCTTCTTGCCCAGTGGATACTAATCCTGTTTTTCCAGCAGCCCCACTGCCAGCTGCAGTGGCCTGGCAGGCACTGTGACCCTGAGTGATTATTTAACAGCAGATTGTATAACACAGCAGGGCAGACATTACATTTCTGTCTCTGACCTCAGCCCTGGGACATCTCCCACCCATAAAACTCCCAGTCTAATCTTTCAGACCTCAGAGGAGCAGCCTTAGGCATGTGACACCATCCTTCAGAGAGGAGTGACTGTGGGGACCAGGTAGCTTTGGGCAGGAATGGGCTGCTCAGCACATCCCAGTCCCACAGAAGGGAAAAGAGGAGGGAGCCTCATGCTCCACAAAGGCTCAGGTTTGGAGCTCAGATCCTGCTGAAGTGCCCAAGATGACCCTGCAAAGTCCCTCTGCTCCCTGCTATCCATCCAAATGAAGCAGTACACTTGCCTCTCCATTCATGGTGGAGGTCAGGGAACATTGCCTACAGGGAGAGGTGGAGACAGCTGGCTTGGTTAATTGGGAAGGAGAGGAGCTTGGGGTGATTTAGCAGAAGTCTGCAGTGACTTAGCAGCTAGGAGGGAGGATGGAGCTGAAGCCTGTCCAGGAGGTAAGTCAGATCCTGGCTGGTTCAGGGGGTTAGGAACAGCTCCTTCCCCAGAAGGAACATGCACCCAGAGTGGAGGGGTTTCCATCCTTTCCAGTTTTCCAGCCTTGGCTGCTCTGAGCCAGCTTTGGCAACAAACCTGCTCCAAAGGCTGAATCTGACACTGCCACAGGCCCTTTCTCACCAGCTCTTTCTTTGAGAGGCAATTCCACACCAAAGTGAGCCAAAAGCAGCCTCCTGCCTTGAGCCATTTGTGCCAACTTCCATCAGACACTGCTCCTGTACAACTCACCAAAATGTACCTGCTCAGGGGTGCAGCAGTCCAGAGAGGATTTCACAGCAGCCTGATCTCGGAAGCACACAGCTTACCAACAGCCAAAATGAGTCCAAAGGGCAAGATCAGAAAATCCAGTATTTCAAATCCATGACTCGTTCCACAGCTGGGCTGAGGAGGCAGCTGCTGCAACCTGGCTGTAACCATTAACCAGGGGGTGGAGAGGTGTGATGCTGTCTGAAGAGCAGGGTCTGTGCCCGAGGTCTGTGTGTGCCAGCACTGGCACAGGGTGTGCAAGGCTCCTGCAGAGCCCACTCTGAGTCTGGGAACTGCCACCATGTCTGACCCCTCAGCAGCAACCAGCTCTCAGAGCTCATCTGAAACCACGTCTGACCAGCTCCTGGCAGGGAGTTGGAGGAGGATAAGAAGTCACGTTAATGTATTTTTAATAGGTTACATGAACAGTTAAATTCAAAGCTGCCTCACAAACAGGCGACACAAGATGCCAGTGCTTCCACTGAGAGGTGAGCCAGGCCTTTCATGCAGAAAACATTTTGGCTGTCTCAAAGGAAAATTGTCCTCCCCTTGGAGGGGACAAATCTCAGCTGGAAGCAGCAGCTTCCATTTGCTAGGAGTATTTTGATTTTTCAAAGCTAGCCTATTTCATGTACAGGCAATGGGAGCAGGTCTGTGGATCTTTAAAGCCTCCTGTGCATGCCTGGTGCCTGCAGTGCTGCTGCTGCTGGCAGGGACAGCCCAGCCTGGCCCTCACCCCCCGGAGTGATGCAAGAGGTGCTTTGCACTTTGCCTTAGAGGGAAAGCAGAGCTGGCAGCAGCCCAGGAGGCAGCGCAGGAGCCCGGAGGGAAGGACAGCTCCTCACCACAGGGCAGGGTGGGAACAGCTCTGGGCAAAGGCTTTGCCCAAGGAGTGTGTCCGGGGGCAAGGGCTCCCTTATCACACACTCCCTGTGTGTGCCAGGCTGCTCTCCAGCTGTCTGGCAGCTGCAGTTCCTGCCCTGCTCAAAGGGCAGGGGCTCACCGTGGCTGTTGCCATCTGAGCACGGGGATCCTGCAGTGCTTCCCTGCCCCAAGGACAGCTCCCCATGGCACAAGGGTGCCCTGGCATGGAACAGGCTGAGACCCCGGGCCCCAGCTCTCCCTCCTGGCACAGCTGTGGCACTGGCAATGCCAGCAGCTGCATTTGCAGTCTGCTCCTGTCCCCAGCAAGGCAGCAGGGACAACAGAGAGCAGCCCGGAGTCTGGAGACACAGGGCTGCCAAAAATGCCAAACCAAGGCTGGTTCTTCTTCTCCCACAAGTGTTACAAAATCCATGGATGAGTTTAAACACCAAAGGGGTTGTGACCTCTGGCTCTAGGCTGACCCTTGGAAACATGTGCCCCAGCCTCAGAGAAAGGAGCATAAAAGGAAAACCCAAAAGGAGCAGATCCAGAAGCAAAGCATGGGCAGGAACAAGCCCAGCTGATGCCAGGAGGGGAGGGCAAAGGAGCAGCTTTTCCATCAGGCACTACTACACAGCTGCTCTACGATTTGCAACATTCCTGTTCTGAAACCCCATCTAAAGCCAATATTTCTTACATGTAATGAGGACAGAAAACAAAAAGAAGGTGGAATATTCCCAAAATAACCTGCGTGGTTAATGTGGTATCAAAACAACTGTTTTGCTCTGGGTGGAAGTGGACTGTCTCCAAGTTTGAAGCTGCCCCCACCCTGTCCCAGGAGAGAAGATAACACCAGGGAGCCCAGAGAGCAGCCAGAGCTTGACAGCACACGGCTGGCAGGATCAAGATTTTGCCTGGCTCCTGCTTTGGCCCCAGGCAGCCTCCACCACTGTTAGGGTTTCTCCTTCACCTGTGTCTTCCTTCTGCAGCTCATCAGCATGGGAATGTCCCCACAGCCTCTCCCTCCCACCCCAATTTCCCTTCTGAATCTCCCACTTTTGCCATCGTGTCAGTGGCAGTGAAGTCTCTGAAGGCCCCCCACACCCCTGTGGTCTCAGCATCCTTCCAACCCAGCCCTCACCTCCTGCTCTGTGCAGGGTGGGAGAGGTGTCTGCAGCTCAGACCGTCTGAAAAGAGGCTCCTCCTTGGAAAAAGCCACCAGAGCTCCTGAGGTGGGCAGGGCTTGCTGCTCCCTGCGTGGGGTGAGCTCCAGACAGAGCCCACAGGCTCAGGAGTGGCACATGCAGCAGCCAGGCAGGAGCCAGGCAGACAGACACAGCCCCACCTCTGCCACCGTGAGAAGTGGGGCAAGCAGAGCCCAGAGGAAAATCAGGAGGAAAGGGAATGGGACCCAGTCCCATCCTCTGCCAGGCTCCCTGCATCTCTGCTGTGAGCCCTTTGGGGCAGATGTCTCACCCCACAGGGGACCCTGAGCTCCACCTGTGCTGTTGTGGCAGTCACTTCTTCATGCCTTTCACTGCATTATTGAATTACTACTCCTCAGGAGTAGCATTGCTCACCTCTTTGGCCTGTTGGACCCTTTTCCATTCTGTCCCCAGTGGAAGCAATCACACTTGTCTTGCAAGATGTAAGCCAGGCTGCCATTTATCCATTATTATTGAAGTATCAAAGGCATTTGCACATGTTCAGAAGCACAGCAGCTCCCTCCAGGAGGAGGGATGAAATATCACCTCTTGCCTGATGAATTGCTTACACAAGTGGAATCAAGCCCAGGTTTCTGGATTTTCCAGTGGGGCTCTTTTGCAATGCTGCTCTTAGGCAAAGGGTTGCAGAGATGTCTTAGCCCACACCCCAGAGCTGGTAAGAGTGCAGGAGAGATTCAGACATTGAGTTTTCCAGCTTAGAAGCCTTAGGAATCCAGTCTTTGGAATCCCAGAGGAGATTCCAAAGTCAGGGATGGGTTTCTGCAGAGGCAATCTCACATGCTGCCCTCTCCAAAGCACAGCTGTGTTCAGCCACGTCTGTGATTGCTGCCCCTGGCTGTGCCGCTCACAGCCTCTCTCCTCACTCACAGACAGCTCAGCAAATGCTGTGGTGGCCACTCTGGTGAGTGAGAGTCCAAACTCAAGCACCTGGGAGTCCTCCTGCACTCTTGGCAGGCCCTTGGGGGTGATGCAGTGCAGGTGCTGCAGGACAGCTCAAACAGCCTGGAGCATAACCCCTTAGCCGTGTCAGATCCACTTCAGGGAGTCTGTCTCAGATTTCCCTGTCCCCAGTCCAGCAGAAGCCAACACAAGCAGTCCCCGGTGCTGAGCTGGGAGCCAAAGGGACTTGGATTATCCGCTGCCTCCTGCTGTCCCCTGCTGTCCCCTGTCAGCAGGGCAGGGCCTGCCCCGCTCCCTGCCAGCTCTGCCTGAGCACCAGCCTGGACCCTGAGGGCTGGACACTGAGCATCCACAGGCCCTGCAGCACCCACTGACCCTGTTCCCCAGCCCCTGCTCCCTGTGAAGCAACTCTACAGGGCAAATCAGGTAAAATGCTGCAGAAACCTGGCAAGAGCAGAGCTGGAGGTGCCTGGTCCTGAAGGACCCTGCCCTTTCCTTCATGGCAGCCTTCTGTATTTCAGATAAACAGGGCAGACCAGGACTTTATCAACTGGGCTGTGCCTGGCATAAAGGGAATTTGGGACTACACATCATCTCAGGCCATTTTTTAATTCTTTTTTAAAATATTCCATCATTTCTTTCTAGGCAGAACTATAGGCCCTGAAAGGAACCAGGAAAGGGAGGAGAGGCAGAAGTCTCTTGTGAAAGGTCTGCAGAGAAGCAGTTGATAAATGCCTTTGTGCTAGAAGCTGCCTTATACTTCACTGTGCTCTCTCCTCACTCTCAACAGATTCCTGGCAGAAACTGGCATCCCCTTGGCCTTACAAAGCCCTGCAGGCAAAACCCAGGCACAGGCAGCTTATTCAGAGTCACCTCCACAACCAGCCCAGTGACATTCCCCAGCAGAGTCTGGACTGGTGGGAGGACAAGGACAGGCACTTGGCTGTGAACCTCTGAGCACCAGTGCAGTCTCCAAGGTCGAGCAAGCTGCAGGGGTGTGCTGCAGGGGCAAGCTGCTCCATTTCATTTAGGAAACCAGGAGGAATTGGCAAGAAAACAGGCACTCAAAGATGCTGGGCCTCGTGTATTCATCACATGCAAGCCACGTGCCACAGAGCTGCCTTGTACCGAGCCCAAAGCCATCAAAACTTATCACAAATAAAATCCATTTTGGCACAATCCATCTACCTGTGAGCAAACCCAACCAGCCTGGCTCTGTCAGTTCCTCTGCTTCACAGGCTCTGGTGTCTGTTGTGTGCTGCTGCCACCACCAAGAGCCAAAGGTGTGCTCATGTTCCCCTGCTCCTTTGCCCAGCTCCCCGTGCACAGGGCAGATAAGAACAGTTATCTGCCAGGTGAACACAGCCCGGCCTCTGCAGCCACCCTTCCCCCAGATCTCAGCAGGGGAACTTGCTCTGGCCTTGGAAAGGACACAAAGCAAAAAGCAGCTGTTATCTCTTGGCCTCTGTGCGGGTACAAGGCTGATTCAGTGTTATTGGCAGGCTGTTTGGCTAAAGGTAAACAGACTCCTCAGCAAGCTGCAGGACAGGTGTGGACACGAGCTCCCAGTGAAACCTGGAGCACTGGGCAATTCGTTTTCAGGGCTCTTCTGCCCTAAAAAGTCAGGGCAGGCTCCCACCCTCCTTGGCTGAGGAGCCAGCCTCAGAGCTGGCAGGCCTAAGCTCAAAGCACACACACACAGCTCACTCCCTGGAGTGCCTGGAACACTGATCTGCAGAGTCTGGCACAGGAACCAGGCTCATGCAAGGTGCAGGCAGTCCCACAGTGACTGGGAAATGGAGAATATCAGCATCTCAAGGGGGCTAAAAGAGAGAAGCAGCTTAAGTGCTTGCCAAATGGCTTAAGAGCAGCTTCACATGGAAAGTGACTGCTGCTTAAGCAGTTTAAAGACGAGCCCCTCTCAAACATTGGTCAGCTATGAGCAGCTTAGAGCAGGGAGGGCTCCTGCCAAGGAGCTGGGATGGCAGCATGCCATGGGAGAGAGACAAGGGATGCCTTGGAGCCAGCACACCAGAGGAGAGAGACAAGTGTCCCCTGGAGCAGGGAGCATCACCCCACACATCCCAGGGGACAGAGACAAGTGTCCCTTGCATCCTTGAGTATCCCTGCCCTATTTCTTGGGGATTTTCAAATTGTGCAGAAGAACAAGCTTCGTTTGGAAGCTTTGGGAGATAAAAAGGAAAACCTCAAAAACCTCAATTTCTTTTTTTTTTTCTTTTTGCACTGCCAGGGTCATCAAAGATGGGAGCACTGAGGTGATGGCAGGGGCAGATGAAGAAGCGCTCACACATAAAGGATGTGTAATTTGTGAAGAAAGCAAGAGGAGCAGGGCTGCACTCAGCTCTGAACTTGGGGTCCACGTGCTTGAAGACCTGGTGAAGTGTTATCACCTGATTTCTCTTCATGAGAGAAAACTGACCTTCAGACTACTTCAGGTAGGCTTATTATTATTACTATTACTATTATTACTATTATTATTATTATTTATTATTATTATTATAAAGTTATAGCTGGAAAAAGCAAGCCCAGAGAACCTGTTGCTTTCAAATAAATCAATAGCTCAGTTCTAATGTGGAATCCTCTGGTTAGACCTCATTGCTTCATGTTAAAAGGACACAAAAAGGAGGAGTGAGGGGCATGTAAAGGATCCTTATGAAGGCACAGACAGGTTTTTGCCCAGACAGCAAAAACAAGACAGAAAAACACTGCAGAAATCTTGGGTAAGGGGAACATATTTAAGTGTAACTAAAATACTCCAGTTTGAGCTCTCTCCTCAGAGCTCAGGAGTTGGTTTTGGATTTAAAGTGCACCCCAAGAAGATGAGAGAACTCAAAGATCCCCAAGTGGGATTCCCACCTTCAGCTACTGAAGTTTTGGTTCAATCAGAAGCCATGCAACAACTTCAAAAAAAGATTACCAGGTCACAGGTAATGCCAGGCTATTTCTCAGACACTTCTGAAGCCTTTTGACAGGATGCTTATTTAAAGCTCACTGATTTAATCTGATTTAGCAGTTACAGTGCTGTGGTTAACAGAAAATAGAAGCATAATCTACATTACATGCAAATCCCTGCATCCATGCCATTCACTTCAAAAGTTTGCACTTTGCTGATAGAGAAAACATCACCTAAATACAAACTGTGCTTCCTGAAATAGCCAAAGTCTATTGTATTAACAGCCTAAGAGACAGAAAATTGAGGATTTTCAGTAAGAAGCACTCTAATAACTTCTGGAGGCTTATTTGACTACTACCCACTCAAACTTTGAATGGAGCACAAACAATTTAATTTCTTTAGTAGCTTGAAGAAAGATGAAACCACAAATGGAAAGAAAAGATGGCAAAACAAACAGATAATGGCTTATATGAAATTGAGTAATTACATCCTGCATTGTGCTCATCCCACTCGTGTTTCATTCTGAATTCTGCTGTACTGCCCTTGCCAGGATTAATTTGTTTTCCTGGATCCCAGATGCTTTGGAAAAGAGGGTTAATTATCTTGCCATAGCTGCTGGCTCCCTGGCACATTCCTGCAGGACTCCCTTGCATGAAGAGCCAACTCAGGCTGCAGCTGCTCCACAAACACCAGAGCAGGGAAAGTGAAATAAATTGTGCCAGAAATTAGAGCCACACTTCAGCAGCTGCAGCTTGAGGAGGAAGAGCAGGGAACCATCTGAATTCATGTGTGGCTCCAGCCCAGGGAGCTGCCTGGGAAAGGCCAGGGCAGGAAGGCTTGGCACAGGGCACATAAAGCTTTCTGAATAGAAAAAAAAGGGACTGAGGTTACTTCCCTCAGAGAGCTATGGCCAAAGCTCAGCAGAAGTCATCTGGCTGCATTAGGTCCCTCCACATCCTGTGGGAATTACAGTGCTTGGAGGAAGAAATCTTCTGGTTTTAACAGGGAAAGGCTATTATGCATTAGGAGACTCAAGAGAACAGAAATATTTTGCTCTTTTAACTTGCTAATGCAGCTGTCTAGGAATGGACTGACTCCTTATCAAATCAGATGCTTTAGCAGTAGAACTTGGGGGCCTCATCATCCCAAAAACCCTGAAGACTTTTATTTGGTTCAGGTTATTTTTAACTGACTCTGGTTCTAAGGAACCCTAGAAACATCCCATTGTCACAGGATCACATCTGATCAGCCCTCCCCACAAGGGTCAGCATCAATAGTGCAGCTGAGAAGATTCTGGAATTCCACACCAAATCAGTCATGCAGCACACTTCTCTCTGACTGGTTAGACATAAAAACAGACATAAATCCCTGGAATGGCTACAAAACCCACTGGTAGCTACAGATGTGGGAATGCAAGGCATTTTCAAAAAAAAAAGGAACACACAAAAGAATCCTAAATATGTTTAAACACTTCCCTGAGATGAAAAAAATAATTGAGCAAAAAGTGTTCATGTTCCCAGACCTCAATGCATTATTTAACAGAAGAGACTGGATGTCTCCTGCTAAGCCACCAGCACATCCAAACAAGTTCAGGAGCTGTTCACAAGAAAACACACAGCAGGAAAAGGAGCAAGTTGCATTTAATTACAACAAAAGGGCTTCAGCCAGTAACAAACCAGCTGGCCCCAAACATTATCCCTTTCTGAAAGACAGTGACAGTGACACCACCTCCAGCTGTATCATTCCTTTCACAAAGCAGGACACCCAAACACATCCTCCAGGGTTTCTTTTCCATCTTCTCTCTCATCACCCCAGCAATGCACTCTGTTTTCCTGTGGTGCTATAGAAAGTCAAAAAACAACTCTTCACACTTCTTGTGTAGAAGGGAAAATAAATATAAATATGAGAAGGGAGACAGATCTGCACCTCGATACAACTTTACCCCCAGTGAAAGGTGATCAATTGGAAAAACAAACAAAACATCACCAACAAACAAAAAAACCCAACAAAACAAACAGGGACAGACATGGAGATATCACATTGTGAATGACAGCTGTTTACAAGCAGGCAATGTGCATAGCAATGTGTGAGTGATGAAAAAGAGACAGGAAAAAAACCCTTGCATTAATAGAAACCTTGAAGGTTTCTTTTTAATCTAACAAGTATGGTAACAGCACTGCCAAATGAGAGACAAACTTCACTCACTCCCTCTGGAGCAATGCCCCCCCTGCTCCACTGTGTGGGCTCTGTTCTACAGAGCAGGATTAAAGGTGAGCACAGACCTCAACCTCATTCCTTGCTGAGCACAAACATCCACTCTCAGGCCCCAGAG
This sequence comes from Alaudala cheleensis, assembly GCA_013398995.1. NCBI lineage: Eukaryota > Metazoa > Chordata > Aves > Passeriformes > Alaudidae > Alaudala > Alaudala cheleensis. Next base: position 155,472 of record VWYE01024233.1, read on the forward strand.
AAAACATCCTTTTAACAGCAAAACACCACCAAGGAATCTTTCCTGTTCTCATGAATACACGAATCAGATGATGATTTTGTGGAGAAAGAAGCTTGCACAACCCTTCAGCCTCCTCTCTTCTCTGCCCCACATGGCACAGGCTACTCATTTCCATATGGGCCTTCCAGCTGCTCCCAAGTGCTGTGATACACCCAGGCCCATGCTCCATTTGATGTGGGAACACACAGGAAAGAAGTTTTTCACCTGAACACCTCAGGCACTGAATGATGGGAGCCACTGAGGACACCAAAACATTAAAGTGCATTTCTTTTTCTTTTTTTTTTTTTTTTAAGATGAAACCTGAATGTTTTAAGGGTTACTCAGCCCACACTGCAATTTGAAAACAGATTATTTTTAATGCTCAACTACAAAACAACTTCTGGAACTACATCAATACAACCAGCAATGGAAATTATGACAGAAGAACCAGGCTTCCACAGAACATTCAAGTTGATAAAAGAGAAATGAGAGATTTGGGAGAGCTCTTTTACAGTTAGAACACCAAGAGCATTTCACCAGCAGCAAGATGTGGCACAGGGCTGGAGCTCCATGGAAGCAATTTCTGAGGAAAGAGCACTGAGGCTGAAAGGGTCTCAGCAGTGCCCCTAAAATGCAAAATCTCTTTGCCACCTCCCAGACAAGGGGCTGGGATTATTCCAAACCCTGTGCTCCAAGAGCTGCCAAAGAGCAGCTGGTTTTCAGTCCCCAGTTCAGGCATTTAAAGCTGATGTGAAATGCCTAAAATTCTCATTACCTGAAGCATGAACAAAGTGGAGGTAGGCAGGGCAAAAATGAATCATTGTTGATGAGAAAACCTGAAGGACATCTGGCACATTTTCCCTTGTGTGATAAGGAATATTTGAAATTAAGAATGGGGAGAATGCAGTCTGTATTGAAAGATGTGCAATGCCCACAGCCTGTAAAAAACCTACAACATAACCTCTCCAGGACAAGCACTCTGCACAAATCACCTTGCAGAAAGATAAAATCCATAGACAGAACAAAGAACTTGTGGGATAAAGCATAAAATAGCTGATGAAGTAACTTCTCTGCAAAGACTCAGAACAGAACTGAAAGAAGCCCTCAACAATCCACAGCAAATTCAGAAAGGGGAACACACAGAGCCTAGGACAGCTCCCAGACTCCAGTGTTTGCACTCCCATTTCTGGGCTTAGCCCAAATAAGACAAAACTCCAGTTCCAGAAGACAGGTTTCAAAGTCCTGGGACAGAACAAATCATCCTGTGCAAAGTGAAAGATTTCTCACCTCATTCATTTCACATCACATCAGCAGTTACTTTACCTGAACCCCACTGAGATCACCTCTGCTTAAGCCACAGACAAGCCAAGATTATTCACCCAGTGAATTCTTTCATGGTCATAACAGATGTTTAAGATAAATCACACAAAAGAAAACACTGAATTAACTGTCCAAGTATGAAAGGATATGGTGAAGGCTTTCTTTTTGTTTTAACTATTTTCAAACTTGGCTTCTATTGCAATCCATGTTGTCATCCCACCCCAACTTTTACCATTCAGAATGTCATAATCACTGCTTTAAAAAAAAGTCAAAAGGATATGTTAAACACCAAAGATTTCAGTTTAAATAATGGAAAATGAGGATGAACACATTGATACAGGCTTGCAATTTTAATTTTTAAAAGGCCCCTAAGGTGGGACGAGCTGTAGATGGCATCATGCTAATGCAAATGGAAAAGAGGGTTTTTTTTAAAAAAAAGAAACAAAACAAAACCACTTTAAATAAGTATGAATTCATACCATACACGTGTACATACTTAATTTTCTATGTTAGCTCTGTTTGAACTATAAATCAAGTCTATACCACTAAAAGTTCAGTATGTGCAACATGAACCCCATCACAGCATTTTATAAATACAAGCTTCTTTTTTAGTATTGCAACATACTTCACTACTTAACATATTGAAAAACAAGTTCTACATTTTAAATTCTGCTGTAATAGTTCTATCTGCCAATTAAGACTACAAATGGAAAAATACTTGCTAATCTTTTAACATTTTGAAAATGCAAATATATTTCTTTTTTTTTTTTAAAGAAACAGTTTCTCCTACTGGTGCTTCTTTAGACATCTGAAGATACTGCACTAACAAAATACAAACTTTGTAGTAAGCTTACAACATGTACTTCTCAGAGGCAAAAATAAAAAAAAAATCTGGTTTGTATTTATGAAGGAACATCCATTTATTATAAAACAAGATACAAGATATTAGAATTAAGTTGAGACAAGGCAACATTAGAACAACCACTGTAGAGCTCTGTGAACAAAGTGTAGTTTTGAACTTGCAAATCCAGGTGAAGGCAGCTCTTCACATGCTGTCCTCTTCTCTATAAATGGGATGAAGTGGAGAAGCAAAGCTTCAGGGTGTAAGGGTTGGAGCCATCTGTGAGGAGACAACAGGACACGGCTGGGCACAAATCTGCTGCTGCCCCTCCCAAAACCTGCCAGGTTCACAGTTCTGGCTGTTCCACACTCACACCTCCCCACTGGGGTGTGCCTTTCTCACATGGAAAGAAAAAGCTTTTCTGGTCTTACCAGAAAAATTGACTTACTTGGGACTCTTATCTGGTAGTGATTAAGTACAGTGAGAGCTTCCACTGCATCTGTCTTGCACTCCCATTCCAACAGCCCAGACAGGGTTTTGGCAGAAGCTGTCAAAATGAGAAAGAAAAATGGGAAGGAGGAGATCAGTAACATCTCCTGGCAGTGCAGACTCAAATCAAAACTGCAATCAAGGAACTTCCCAGACAGGTCACACTGTACTTACGTTTTGGATCAAACACTTTGTATTTAATAAAGCTGAGAACTTCATGATCCTCACATAACTGTCACAAAAATAAAATAAGAGGTGAAACTCCAGCAAAAGTGCACATCAACAAATTAGCAAAAAATTCCAAGTTCCTGGAAAAGACACACAGAAATGAAGACTCTGACTTTTTTAAGAGAGTTTGCAAGAATTTATGACAAATCATTTAAAAAATATGTTTAGATTGGTAACTCTTTAGAATACCATTCTGTAGTATGTAAAACAAGGTTCCTGTATCTGTGATAGCACTGCTATCTCCAAAAATGTATTTAATTAATAGCAAGTTCTACTTTGTGACATTCCTGTCATTACAGGGAGTCAGTAAATCCTTTGTGAGCTGTACTCATAACTTTCATGTATTTGGCTTTGTGTCTTTTCCCTTTCTTCCAAAAACCCCCCACATTAAACTCCTCAAGTCTCAAAATTTTGTTTCTCACATTAAAAAAATATAAATAACTAAAATTCAGACAGTAATCCAGAATTGAACATATCCAGAGGGGCTACAAATGTATTTAAGGAACAGCTCTCTCCCAGTGGCTCTGCTAGAACCCCCCCAGTTACTTGGTTTTAAAAGCAGCACCATAAAAAGCCAGAGGGAGCTGGATTCAGTCCCTGCAGGTGCTTACCTTCACAAAAGTTTCCTCAGTCACACACAGGGGAACATTGTAATAGTGCAGCACACAGGAGGGTGGCTGGATGATGTTCTTGGAGGCCTGGCCAGCACTGGTGAAACGATTGTTCTTACTCATGGCAAAATCCTTGTAACTACTCGTGCCATCCTCCAGCTCAAAGATCTGGCTGGGAACTACTGAGTGCTGCTTGGAAACACTGGGATTGAAGGATAAAGTTTCTTAAATAATTAAGGCTAGCAGACTTTGCAGATTATTATTTGGCAGATTATTATCTGACTAGAAAAGAGCTGATCTTTCTTTATGATAATTTGAAATAAATACAGTAAAAACAGGATGGGTTGGATTTGACACTTTTCCTTAAAAATGCAGAAAGAATGGATAAGACACATTAGGGAATACAGTTTAATAGTGGCCAATCCATGTAATGATAATATGCTTTATGAATGTAAATAGATAACATTATAAATAGTAAGAAATCTTAGAGTGGTTGGGGTTGAAAGAGACCTTAAAGATGATTCCCTTCCAACACCCCTGCCATGGGCAGGAACAGCTTCTACTACAGCAAGCTGCTCAAATCCCCATCCAACCCATCACTTCCAGGGATGGGGCATCCCCAGCTTCTCTGGGCACCCTGTGCCAGTGCCTTACCACCCTCAGAGAAAACAATTTCTTCCCAATATCCAACCTAAAGTCACCCTCCTTCAGCTGAAAGCCAAAATAAACACTCACAAACTGGAAATCACAACTCCAACAAAGATATCAGAGTAATGTGATATTGTCCCTTTGAAACCTCATTCCAGCTACCCACTGGTGGACTGTTAATGTGATAGAATATATTTACCAGACATTGAGTCTCTTTCCAAATAACTTGACATTATTGAGATGTGTGACTGCTCTTTCTACAGCATATTCATCACCCATTTCAACCAGTGCTGTGCCTGGAATAGTCTTCATAAATTTCACCTAGGACAGATAAGGTTAAAAAAAATTACATTGCAACAAAGAGCTCAACCAATAGTTTTAAATCATTAGGATATATTTTTAGACAATCTCAGACAGGCTTTCCCCAAAGCACTTAAAAGAACTACAGCAGTTTCCAAGTCCCTAATAAATGCTGCCTTACCTTCTCAATGTTTCCATACAAGCAGAACAGGTTGAATACCCTTGAACAGTTCATCTTGAGCTGATGCAACCCACTGACCATGACAACTGAGCCAGAAGGGTTCCCACCATGCATGTAGGAGGAGGATGCCTGGGGCAGGGGATAAGCAACAAGCTCTGGAGTGTCCCGAGACCCCATCCGGTACCGGCTGGGCAGGGGCAGCAACGGCCCGTGGGAGCCTGAGGAGAGGAGAGATCATGTCCTGATGTTGTTGGAAATCATTTTCCCTGCTTAACCATGCACCAAAGCCCACATAGAAAATGCAAATTGAAAGGAGGGGTGGAAGGTTACAGCAATTGCTGAAAAAAAAAGATATTGCAGTGATTATGAAAATGGTTCTCTTCCCTGCGGAGTGCAGAGTATTTGAACATGAACTTAGCAGAGGAAATAATTCATATCAACATTCAGAGACATGACACCAAGAAAGAGTTGTGAAAACAGAGCAAAAGGAGAGAGACAGAGGTCAGGAGATGACACAGCTCTCTTCCCCAGAGACATGAGGTTAAGTCAGAAGCCTGCCTTTCTACAAAATGCTCATTTGGAAGGAACAGGAATACTTCAACCCCCACACTAATGGAAAATGAAATGGTCCTATTTTCCACTATAAAGTGACAAGTTTCACTGAAATACACTGTAGGAGACACTGGGGTACACAGGACAGGGTGCTGTGGACTTAATTAGCATAGTTAGTTTGATTAGCAAGATGCCTTGGCGGGAACAAACAGAGCTTTGAAGATTACAAGATTGGATCAAGTCTGGTGACAGAAAAAAGAAAATTCAATCAAACCTCTGTAAGCAAGAGATGTAAAATCTATAAGTTTGTCTGTGTGATGTTTAACATAATCATTGTAGAAAAAATTACTAACCCTACTAAAACAGTATATAAGGATTTGGGAAATCTCAATAAAAACGAATTCTGATCAGCAAATCAGGGTTCCCATCTCAATTTCTCTTTTTTTTTCTTTTAGTGATGACCCACTACTAGTAAGCAATACCTCTGTTCATAGAAAATGTCAGCATTACAAACCAAGGGGAGGATCCCTGGTTTTCTGTGACAAAAATAATATGAAATTCACATAAGCCAAATATAAAAAGACCCTTTTGTCTTTTTTTTTCCCCCCAGCAAAAAGCTGTAATGACAGGGAACAGTGGCATAGGAGGAGATGGACACATTGCTGAAGGTAGAAGGATGAAAAAAGAACATCACTGAATCAAGGTGGGACTTGGAAATTCTGGAGATTTGAAGAACCTTTGGAAGGAGGAGGTAGGATGTCAACCTACACTGTAAAATATCATTAATACCTTTGCAAAGAAAGAGGCAACACAAATCCCATTGCACCTGACAGATGGGAGAGTAAGTAACTAGGAAAGTCACTTGTAAATGGGGACATTTGTCTTTGCTCAGCACACAAAAGTGACAGCAGGTCTTGCCTTACAGAGAGCACTGGTAACAAACACTTAATAGCACTGATTCCAAAGCATCATTCCTCCACAGCTTTTCTGAAGCAGCTAAACTGAAAGTGCCAATGCCAACAACTCATAGCTTTACACACAAAAACATCAGAGCTCTCTCTTGTACCAAACCATTGATCTCACTATGCTGACATTTTCTAGAAGAAAACTGCTTTCCCACTCCACATTTCCACCCATTGCCAGGGTGATGGCAAGAAAGGAACCTTCCTCCCAAGGAATGAACCTGTAGAGCTTTGGGTGACAGGCAGAGGTGAGGCAATGAGTGCACATGGATTTCCCTGACAGCACTGCAGGTGAACTGCTCATGCTGAAGGCAACCACAGCCAAGCACTGCTGAAATATTTACAATTCCACAGAGCATGGAAGAAGCCATAAGCAGCTGTCAGCCCATGTTACTTACCATAGCCATCATGTCTGAAGGATGATGGGTGCTCTCCCAAAATAGCCTGTCTCTGGCGGCCCTTCCCTCTGTCTGACGTGGCAAGGGAAAGGAAGCGGGTTAGTAAAGCACAACCAGACACTTCATTCCTCCAGTTAAGACACAAAGCTTCTAGTTAAGAAGTGAAAAAGGAATTTGAGTCCTTGTTAATTTTATGAAATTCACTCTATGTCTAAAAACACAAGCTGTAGCCCTGGGACACCAAAATTAAAAGGCTGCCATCTGTATAACAAATTGCACTTAAGCTGATTGGGGGGGAAGTGGCCAATGAGGAGATGCAGACATTTAAAGTTTATGGAGATACCCAAAAGTTCTCCTAAACAGACACCACACATTAGTATAGAAAACACCATCCATCAGGATTTACCCATGTGTCTCTTAAAACAAATTGGAAATGCAGTACTTTTGAAAGACAGTACCTGAATCATAATATTAGCTTCAACAGCAACACATTTTCAAAGTGGGCTTCTTTCAAGAAGTTTCAGCATAAGCCAACAACAACCTGTATTACATGGTTTCATAATCAGTAAACAGAGAGCATTACATATGTGTACATTTATATTTACAGAACACCTACTGATTTCTGGGCATGCTGAAAGGATTGTACAATTGTGGCATTATCAGCAGCACAGAACAGTTCAACTGAGGGAAGGCAGCACTGAGTAATGCACTTCAACAACAGTCAATCCTTTAAGAAAACCCAGTTCTCTAGGATATAAAGTTAAGCAAGGGGTCTACATTAATGGAGGGAAGCAATGCCTCACAGCCAAAGCTGTATTTTCCAATTAGATGCATGCTGCACAACAAAAAAAAAACCCCTAAACTTTCAGATTTCTTTGTGGTAAGCAGCATTTTTTTTTTCTTACAATTAAAAAAAAAAAAAAGCCACATTGAAAAGATGGGGTAAGGCATTTATCAGTTTACAACAGGATATTTAAGTATGACTGCTGAAAATAGTAACTCCAGCCCAATGCAGTTGGAGGTATTTTCCCCAAAAAACAGGAACTATTTGATTACACAACAGTGGTAGATGAAAACACATGTGGTTCTTTCTGCTCAGGATCTTGAGGCCAGGTTCCAAGTCAGATATTTACTTTGGCAGTAAAATCTGAAGAGAGAGCAGTCCTGAACACTTTCAAATACATAGAAAGATTGCTGCTGTCAGGTTTACTTTTCCACTCCCTTTTCAGGGTAACAGCTCTGGCTCTTGGCTCTAGAAAGCAAATGAGCAGTCAGATCAAGTATTTTGAGCATTTAAACTGTATGCAGTAATCATCTTTCAGAAGAATCAGTTTTGCAATTCCAGTCTGTGGAACTAAATGCTTTGAAACTGCCCACAGTGAAATGTAGTCAAGAATCACATTTTTCAAGTGAAGAATTCTGTGAGAAAAGTTTGACAAATACTTCCTCCTTGTGGTGGAGCAAGTCTCTCCTTGCCTCATGCTGGTTCCTTCCCTGAACAAAGCCCCTGGATTGTGCCAGCACAAACACTTGTGTAAACAAGCACTGAAACACAAGAACTGACCTGTGGTAAAAATAATTCTGAAGGGAAAGGTTTTTTTATAATCTTGTTTAGGCTTGGGTTCCTTGATTTTTAGTTTTGTTTTTACATCAGTCCCTGAGTCACTGAGCAAGCTGGTATTACCAGAAAAAAAAAAATACTCCAAACTACAGTGAAACTCCTGGCTGAAGGCAAGTGGAACACTGCCAGGTGGGTTTGTTTCATTCAATCTGATGCAATAAGAGTTCAGAGCAGGCACTTGTTAGGAAGTTCACTTTAGTGGAGAAAGACTATGGGCAATTTATTTCCATAAAGAACTAAAGCAGATCTTAAAAACAAAAATCATTAGTAAAATGCATTTCCTTCCTACCATTTGAAGGGCAGGTGTGAAATTCTGGAAGGATTTATTGGCATGTTCTGTCCTTGGAATGAAATTCCTTAGGGATAAGATCTTTGCTGCAGTGAGAGCCCTACAGGTCAGGTCACACTATGTTCAAAACCCAAACAATGCTGTTGCAAGAGTGAGCTGAAGGACAAATGCAACAACTCTTTCAAAGAAAACCCCAGCTCCTGGATTACTTTTGGGCAAAACTGCTCTAGATGCCTGTTTTCTCAAGTACATTTCACTGTTAATTTAACAAATCATATTCCCATCATCCACATAAATTGATGTGGGATCATAATAAATTAAAAACCAGGCTACATACAATATGTAATTATATAGATATATAAATACAAGTCTAAGCTTTTTCTTCTTATGTGTAGTAGGGTGCTTTATGTATAGAGAATAGAGACAGTAACACAACAAAAGAGCAGAGTTCTTGAAGAGCAAGCCACACCTATCCTAAGATTTTCATTTTCCACTGTTTGCTCAAGTTTGGGGAAGTTTTAGTTCATACAGTCATACCTATCTGCAGACCAATTATATCCTGCAATTAGATGCACAGTGTTACAAGGCAGCCTCCAAACACTGCAATGATCCAAAGATACAAGGATCAAATTAATCCTTTCCATTTTTCAAATTCAAACCTTTAGATTTTTTTCCTTGTCCTTGAATTTCTGCAGAATCCTTTTTCTTTGACTCAAGAATTTGAGAAAAATTTTGAATCCCAATACAAGCTGCAACCAATACTGTAGCTCCCTTGTTAACTTTTTACAAGAACTTCATTTTGAAAAGCCAAGCCCTAAGTTTTTAGTTGTACAACAGTTTCACAAGCCCAGTGTCTCTGCAGAATTACTCTGAAAGTGCAAATCTCTTGAGAGAGACAAAGCCCTGGTTCTCTCAGGTAGCCTTTGATAAGCAGATACTCTATCTTGGTCACATTGTCTTCACTTTTCTAACTTTACATTGAACACATTATTGTACACAGGTAACTGAACACTGCACTCAACAGTTACAGATTTTTGGTTGTTTTTAAAGAAACACTTTACAGGAGTTAGGCTAGACAGCAGTTTGACTGTACATATATAATCATAGTTTCTACTGACATGAGTTAAGCTCTGAGAATTTTTACAGCTGAGTACTTAAGAGACAGGATGCCTGTACCAATTGTAAAGCTCCCTATTTTATTACTTGAGTATAGCTGAGGGGACTTATTGGTATTGCATTGCTCAGTTCCAACTATCTGCATATAAGGATTGAATTTCCCTACTACTAAACAATATTTACACTGTTAAGTCTGAATGCAACTCTCACATACAGCAAGTAATAAAAAGATTACAACATCAGTGATATCAATTCTCAAATTTTCAGTGGCAATTGTAAGGGAAATAAGACCAGCATACATACAAACTTGAACAGAATGGGTACAGTCTATCATGTTATTCATCCCACACAAATCTGAAGTACTGACAATGTCCTCCTTTAAAAACTGGTGGTGGTGGTGCATGCAGTATGCAGACAAGGTGAGCTGCAAGTCTGAGGTTTTTCAGAGGGTTTTTTTGTTTGTTTGTTTGGGGTTTGTTTTTGCTGCTGCCGATGGGGTGCATGATGAGGTGTAGAGTCAGCCTGCTGCAGTCCTCTATCCTTCTTAATGCCTTGTCCAGCAAAGGGGAAAAAAGAGTCCTTTCCAAGGAGAAGCAGTGTGCAAGTCTGCAGTTTATAAGGAATAGTCTGTGCCAGGTTCCTCTCCTCCAAAGAGAGAGAGCTGCTTGGAGAAATGCAAGTCCTTGAGAACTGCGGAGGTGCTTGGAGGTGTGGGCTCCTGGTGGCACTAAAGTGCTCAAGCACACGGCAGGAGGGGGCTCTAGGGCTCAGGGTGACTGCCTGTGCTGGCACAGCCTCCAGCAGCACTGCTGGGGAGGACTGCTGCCACAGCCTGACCACGGGGAAGGGCTGGCACTGGGACAGTCTAAGAGCTACAGGAGAACGGATCAGAACCTACCTCGGCGGCCCAGGTATGGCTTAGTGTAGTCCCAGCTATCGTTGTCATTCCTAATGACATTGAGTCGAGTTGGCTGTGCAAACAAAGTCAGAGTGAAAGAGGTTAAGCCTTCATTATTTTTTTTTTTTTTTGAGTAAAATTAAAAGAGAAGGTGCAAGCATTACCCTTGCATATTCAATTTTTAGCGTGCAGCATCCTGCATAGATATCTGCTCCATTGAGGGCAGCCTTTGCCTTCTGGGCACAGAACACTGATTCAAACATACACAGCACGTTAAGGATCTTTTCCCCAGGTGTCTCATTCATGGCCCTTTTATTTTATGGGGCTTTACTTGTAGCTTGCAGCTATTTCACTATTGTAGGCACTACAAGAACTACACACAGACTTAGTAGTTATTTTACAGCAGGAAGAACTAAATGTCCACCCTTTTTAGCTTTTTAGCCAAAACCTCCCACATAATTAAAAGAGAGATTTTGAGCAAACAAATGCTCATCTTGCCTCAAAAAAAAAAAAAAAAAACCAAAAAACCAACGAGCAGATGCATGTACCAGGCTCCTACACCTAAGTTATTTCATTGCACTACTTTGTCTTACAGACATACAAAAATCAGAAGTTACCATGTCTTAGACAAAAATTAAGAAATTATTTGGTCTCAAAATCACATTTTTCTGATATCTGCATGTTAAACCCATTTGGAGTCAAGAACCTACAGCACCAGAAAAATATCACAGTCAAAAAGGATATTCAACCATGGCTTGTATTCCATTTCTTTTGAATATAACAATGCGCTGCACTTTCCCAACAGGGTTGCACACAGTGTACAAAACATCCTAAGGAAGAAGAGAAAAAAAATTTATTGAGATGTGAAATTCCAATCCCTTTTGGTCCACAGAACATCTTCTTGCAGTGGCATTTAAAAGCCAAAGAGCAAAGAAAAGGCTTGTTAACTTCCCATTTCTTATTTTCCCCTCTACAAGTAACACATTCATGATTGGCATTTTTATGGATCAATATACTACAGGCAATCAAATCTGAAAAACAGGAAAAGATTTCTAGAAGTACTGAGGCAAATACTGGTTTAACAAGGATCTTCAACTATGTTAAAAGCCAGTAACTGCATCCACAGCTCAAGCTCTGCTACCTTTGAAGCACTGCCCTGCAGTAGTTCCACCACAGCAAAGTGACACTTTTAACACATTTCATAAGATTACAGCAGCTGAGTTCATGTTGTTTTNGAGATAAAGTGACATTTGTAGTTGTAACACATTTTGTAAGTTTCCAGCAGCTGAGTTCATGTTGTTTTTCAGAGAGTAACCAGGAATAGTTCAAAATGTTAACTCAGATAGCTCATTAAAATGAGAATTTCAACAGTTTTCATTCACCAGAAGCAAGTAGGTGCTACGCTCCTTCCTTTTTATCTAAAGCAAATACCTCCAAAATGATCATTCCAACATCTTGGTGAACATCTTCGGGTTTATTTGGGGATCAAGAGGGAGAAGTGGCAAAGGAAGCAGGTACAATATTTATTATTATGTTTTGCAGAGTAGAGGAGCAATTGGGAGGTGAAGGAGTAGGGGAAAAATATAAGCACTTAATCCATGATAAAACAAAATTCTTTAAAAACAACAACAAAAAACTCTGTATCTTAAAAAAAACATGTACACATGCCATTAATAGCAATAAATTAGGATGCAAATGTATAAATGGAAAATATGTTGGCCCAAGTAAGGAAGATTCCATCAAACTGGAGCTGATCAGAAGATAAGGGTTTCACCTTTCCACAAAGGAAATACTTACGAAGGACTGCAATAAAATAACCCATCCTTACTGGAAAAATTGCTCTTTAAGCATACACCACTCAGAGCCTAAAGGCTCAATAACAATCTTGATGTTGTGGCAACACATTTGGAAATATTCCAGAAGCATGCAGCAACTGAAACATTTTCAAATCCTCACTTCCCAAGCCTTCAGATGTCTTGCAAACATTTGCACAAGACTGAAAACCCTTCCTGTGAGAACAGGCTTGTTACCTGAGTGAAGGTACAAAAAGATAAATAAAAGAAGACAACAACATACCACTGTGATTGGGTAGAGAGGATTCTGAATGGACAGCAGGAGGACTTTATTCCCCCCAGATGGGTCATCAGTGTTGCCTGGCCGAGTGATCCTCTTGCTGGTGGAGTAGTTGAAGAAGGCCTGCTGCCCAGCAATGTACACAGGCTCCTCTGCTGCAAAGGTCACACATTTCTTTGCACTCTCCACGCTCTCAAACTCCACCAGGGCCTGGCGCTTGAACGGCATCATCATGACATAGCTGGGGAGGGAAACAGCACCCTGAGCTCTCCTGCTCACCCAATCCCACAGGGGGCATTTAGGGCTTGGTTTTGGCCAAACAGTTCCTCACAAGGACATACCATATGGTTCCAAATTTCTCAAGAGCTTCCACAAGGTCTGCTTCCACAACAGATTCACACAGCCCTCGGACATGGACGACAGGAGAAACGGAGACTTTGTGATGGCTTCCCCCAGCATCCTAGCAACAAAGTGACATTTTAGGATTCAACACAGAGCAAGGAACACCTCCTATCATTAACTAAAATTAAATACTTGCTAGACACTACACTGGGTCTAGAAGCAGCCATCTAAATGCACAGTCTAAGCATGTGTTAAATAATTTAACTTTCCTTTCCAAATGGATTGCCAAGTTCAGTTGCTGAAGTCTACTTAAAATAAAAAGCTTTTCAGATTTAATCTGTTTGCACACACAGGATTTTTCTTGTATTAAAAAATAAAAGCAGCCATTTAACACTGATTGAATTGCAGGAGGTCTTGCACACACCCTATTCATTAGGAGCATAAAAAAAAATTAGTACATGTCCAACAGCTAAAATATTTCTGACACTGTTTGCTGGTGCAGATATGTTTTTGACACAGGCTGAGGGAATAAAAAAGCAAGAACAAATGAGGGCCATCTGCAAACTGAATGCAAACTGAGTTATTTTTCCAATGCCCCACTTTGACACACACAAAACCACTGAGGTGGCCAAATCAGAGGGTCTTTCTTTACTCCAAATAGTTTCTAGCCAGCAGCAGTGAACAGCAGCACAAGAAGCAAGCACAGATCAGTGCTGAGCCAGGAAGCCTCAAACCAACATCCACAGAGCACGTGGGCTGCTGAGAGTTGGGGACACCTGCCACAGGTATTAACCTGGGTGCAAGAAAACTTCACAAAGGGCACACACACACGTATCATTGTCAAACAAGTTTTGCAGCTACAAAGCTGCAGGATCAAGCAAATCTAGAATGACCCTGGATTTCCTCTAGAAGGAGAAATAAAACCACCAGACCACATGAAGAATCAGATGTGTCTGCAGAGTGTGAAGTGTACAGCTGAGGTCAGAACATTCACAGCTCATCCAACTGCTGCTGCAATTCCTCCCCAGAGATGAACAATGCAGGATTTTTGACCAAGATCTCACAGCCACTGTATCTTGAATCCTACATGTGCTACAGTTGGCACACAGACAGAGGTTACATCAAAGCATCTGCTCACACTCTGACTAACAACCACCACTATTGCTCTGCCTACAAAGGAGTCTTTCAGTAACTCAGCTCCCACGAGAGCACAAAAGCCCCATGCAAACCTCCAGCACCACACTTGCACTCCAGCAAAGCCAGGAGAACAGAGTAGCCAATGTTACAGCTGTACCATTAATATATCTGTCTATCCTAGGGAGGTTTGAAAGCTCATTAATGATTTCTTGAAGAATCATTAGGCTGGGCAGAAAATGCAGGTAATTTATAAATAGATAATGGAACAACTTCCTGCTCAAGACCAGTACCAAGGACAGAAAAGGTTTCCCTCAAGAAAAGAAGCCAGGAGCATAAAAATGCTTAGCCTGAAACAAAGCTGAGGCACAAAGGGAAGCACTGACATATCCAAGCAGATGAAGTACAAACAAGTGACTTCACATACCTGAGACTGCAACAGAAGCAGCTTCAAAGAACAGCTGTGGCATTAACATCCATTTTTTGGTGACCTACATACCTCTAGACATCATTTGAAACATATCATATATAGAGAGAGATCTTTCCAAGTTCACAAGAATGCTCAGGAATAGGAATGTCAGAGACAATGAGGGAAGAGGATTAATTACCATGTAAGGTAAACTTGAATAAACTGAGACATCATGAAGACCCTCTGAGCCAGAGCCCACAAAGAAGGGAAAAGAGAAATGTAAGAACTAGCTGATTTCCTAAAAGTACTGCAGAAAAGAGGAAAGGCAAAAGCAGAATCTCCTTTCTACTTGAAACACTCACTGCAGGGCATTGAGCTCTCCTACATGACAAACTTTCCAGATAACTTAAGCAAGTATGAGGATTCCTTTCAGCACTGGCCTTTAAGACAGAGCACATTACTAAGTCCTGACTGCAACAGAGATGATGCTATGTCACAAGAAACTTGAGAGTTAAAACAGTTCTCTCTGGAAATTCATTTTGTTACAGTTTATCAGAAAACTTTTGTAATAATGTGCTGGTTTGGGCTGGGGTGAAGTTAATTTTCTCCACAGTAGTATGGGCTATATTTTGGATACGTGCTCAAAACAGTGTTGATAAAACCGAGCTTTTCCTTCCTGCTGAGCAAGAATCAAGGCGTTTTCTGCTTCTCCTGCAGCTCCACTTGTGAGCACAGCCGAGACAGTGACTCCAAGTGACCCAAGGGATATCCCAAAAAAAATGAAATCCCACTCAGCATATAAAGTGGAGGAAGAAGAAGGGAGAGCAGGATTTTCCTCACTTGAACCCTTTTGACTACCTCCCCCATCAGCCCAGGCAGCAGTCAGCTGCTTGACTGCAGGAGAGGGTTAAACCCCGACATAAATTTAGCAGGCACCTTCTCTATCAATGGATTTAACTGATGGGGAAATGGTAACAGCAAATGCTCGCTCATTAACTCATCCCAGTGATAAGCAAGCTCATTTTAACAAATCACGAAACGGGTATTCCAAATTTCAAGCTTTGACATTAAATCGATGTTTTCTTGATTTGGCTTATTCAAGTAAGAAACAGAAAGAGCCATCAAGGAGAAAAATGGTTGTAATCAGATGGACAATTAGTTAGACAAGGAATCAAACAGCAGACAGAAAAGTCCCGTTAGCTCAAATTTATGGGTCAAGGACTACCTCAATACTTGGATGCAAATTCACTAGGAAAAGGGACGTAGCAAAAAGAAAAAAAAAAA
>VWYE01024233.1:183783-196038 GCA_013398995.1 Alaudala cheleensis
GCTGTTCCGGCCGCCTCCCGCAGACTGCTGCCGGTCGCTGACAGCCCCGGGATGCCCGGCGCTCCGCTCCGCTCCGCCGGGCACGGCGCGGCTCCGCCCCACTCGGGAGGCGGCCCAGGGTTCTTCAGGCTGCCCTTTGGAGCTGGGAGTGCTCCGCTCCCGCCGCCATTGCTTCTTCCTCCCGAGCGTCCTTGCCGGGCAGCGCTGCCGCTGCCGCCGGAGCCGCCGGGTTTTAGGGAGCGATGACCACAGTGAGGAGAGAGGCGTTCGGGCGGATGCCCCCGGAGCAGGGAGGCGGAGAGGTGGAGAAGTTCGTCTTACAGTCGGACAGCGTGAGAGTGGAGATCTTGTCTTTTGGGTGCATCATCACCACTCTGGAGACAAAAGACAGGGATGGGCAGTTTTCAGATGTTGTCCTAGGATTTGACACTTTAGAAGGTGGGTCTTAATGTGCTTCTTTGGAAAAAAAATTTTAAAAACCCCTCAATCAGGCAATTTAACCAGGACTTGCTGGTTTATTGCCACACTGTGTGACCTGCGTGTAAGGCCCCCTCCCCCCCAAAATCATGGGCTGAAGAGATTCAGTTCCTGCTGCAACTCCTGGGCTCTGTGGTGGATGTGGAACAGGGACACTGGTGGCAGTGTGCCACTCTGTTGGGGCAGCTCTGAGCCATTCCTTGACTGGCAGTGACAGAGCCCTTCTCTTCAAACCTGCAAAGAATACAAGATCACATCAAGCTGCATTAATCAAAGATGCACACGACTAATGAGCTGTGTGTCCTGTGAGACCCTGGGACTGCAGTCACCAGTTAGTCCTGGAGGGAAGCAGAGAGAGAGAGACACCTCTGAGTCCATGAGCACTCCTGGAGCTGCCCATCCTGTTCCAGTGGTTCTGTTTAACCCTGTGCTGTTTCTCTGGCCAGGTTACACCAGGAAGCACCCGTTCTTTGGTGCTGTCGTGGGCCGTGTCGCCAACAGGATCGGCAAGGGGAAGTTCAGCCTGGAGGGGAAGGAGTATCAGCTGTTCCTCAACAACGGGCCCAACAGCCTGCACGGGGGAGCCAAGGGATTTGACAAGGTGAAAACCCCATTGTCCTGCCAGCACACAGCCTGTAGGGTTGTGGAAAGAGGGTGTGATGTCTGCACCCCGGAACCCTATAGCATTTTCTGGTGGTTACAGAGTTGAATCAGCTCAGAAAGTGTTGTGAGTGCAGAAACAGGGGGATGTGAGACAGATCCTGTGGGCTGCTGAGTTGGCTTGTCTTTGCCTGGGTTTGCAGGGCTCACTTATGTCATCCTTGGCTGCAGAGCAGAGGGTTGCTGTGCATCCTGTGTGTGACTGCAGCCCTGAGCCTCATGAGCCCAGTTCTGACAAGTTGTTCTGGGCAAAGATTGGGACACAGCAGTGAGGACCCAGCCTCAGCAGCAATGGAGGCTCCCCAGGCACCAGCTGCACCACCCTGGAGTGTGTCAGGGAGTTGTGCCAGTGCCCAAAGAAAGTTTCCCTGGGGAACAGTGGTCACAGACTCATTTCCACCTGCAGTTTCATGGCTGTTACCTGCCCGCAGCTCGTCCCAGGAGGACACGAGTTTGCAGAAACTTCCCGTTGTTGTTTGTTTGTAACATGACTCCCAAGTACGGGGAGAGCGGGGTGATGCTGCGGGTTCAGTCGTTGCATTGCTCCCTTTGGTGCCGCGTTCATGCAGCATCCCCCAGGCTCTGACTCACAGTGGGGGATTAGATCAGGCCTGCAGCGATCCAGGATCACTGTCTCTCCTTCCCAGCCCTCCCCTATGACCTCCCGGGATGAAACAACCTTTCCCTGGCCCCAGGGAATGTCAGACTTGCCTGGCTGCCAAATTGCCTCCTTTGTTTGGCTGCTCAATGGAAAGCTTGTTCCCTGCTGGTGGTCCTGGCTGACCCAGAGCAGGCTGGTGCTTTGTGTTTGCTTTGGAAAGGTGATTGAAAAAGCCGTCGTTTCAGAGCAGAATCCCTTGAGTGCCTTGTGTCCCTGTTTTAGCCTGGGGCAGGAGGGAAGGGCAGCCTGTTCCCATTCCTGCCGTGCTCCCTGCAGGTTCTCTGGAGCCCCCAGGTGCTCCCAAACGGTGTCTGCTTCTCCCGGCTCAGCCCTGACGGCGAGGAGGGCTACCCTGGTGACCTGAAGGTCTGGGTGACCTACACCCTCAGTGGCAGGGAGCTGGCCATCAACTACAGGGCCCAGACCAGCAAGACAACCCCCATCAGCCTGACCAACCATGCCTACTTCAACCTGGCAGGGCAGGTAAGTGTGGGGAGATGGGCCCCACACTGTGCAGGGGAAGGAAGCCTGCAGGGTGGTACAAGTACAGACTGGTGGTCTCATCCCTGTGGGATTTACAGCTCCTAGGGCCCGTGAAGGGTGTTGCCTGTGCCAGTACCTTTGTCCTGTGCCCAAGGTCAAGGTGGAATGAGGGCTGGGAGGTGCTCCAGGCACTACCAGATCAGCTGGGGCACCACTGTGGGCTGTCCCTTCACAACTGTGCTTAGGACTGCTTGAGCAGTGGCTGCAACAGGAATCCCAGCATTCCCCATCCTCCTGCAGGGCTCCCGGGATGTCTATGACCACGAGATCTCCATTGAAGCAGATTCCTACCTGCCTGTGGATGACACCCAGATCCCTACTGGTGGGTGTGCAGTGCTTGTGGCACCAGGTGGAAGTGATCTTTCTGAGCAAAGGTGGCTGTGAGCAGCAGCACTGCCTGGCAAGGAGGACACAGCAGCACCCAGGGGGACCCCAGGGGCCCTCACCTTTGGGTTCAGTCCCACTGCAGCTGAGCAGGGTGGGCAGAGCCAGGTGCTGGTAACCAGGTCCATCACCAGCCCCAGGGATCAGGCAGGAGCAGCAGGAAATGGGGCCAGAGGCACATGGCATGTGAGGCTGTTATCTGGGTCCATCCAGGAGACAAGGTCCCTGTGGCACCTGGAGGAGTGGATTTTCTGGTGCAAGTGGCTTCTGCTCAGCTTGGTGTGCCGTGCTTGTGCACAAATAGGGGAGGAGCTTAAGGCCATACCCAACCCAGTGCCCTGCTTCTCCCTGCTGCTTTCACCATGGAGCTGTTTCACATTTTAGCTGTGGCCAGCTTGCTACCCCCGCCTTTGCAGTTCCTTCTTGTGTGGGTAGCCCACTTCACTTCAGCAATCACCTTCCTGGGGTGAAGATGAGATTTGTGCAATTGCTAGAGACAGACCCTTTGTGTGCAATGCCTGCTGTGTTTTATGTAAGTGCCTGACTTAGAACTGTTTCATCTTTTTTCAAGGTGTTTATTCTGCCCTCCATGCAAAACCCCTCACCTTTGGGCTGGGGTGACTGTTTTGCACTGTGTTTAGCATGTCCTGGGCTTATGCTGCTTTATCACAGGACACTGTATGCCCACAGCAGTCTTAACAAGGGCAAAAGAGAAAAAGCTGGGTTTGTACACGTACAAACTTTGTGCGTTTTCTTGCTCCTTGTCTGTGCTTNTCCACTTCACTTCAGCAACCACCTTTCTGGGGTGAAGATAAGATTGTGCAGTCTTAACAAGGGCAAGAGAGGAAAAGCTGGATTTGTACACGTACAAACTTCGTGCATTTTCTTGCTCCTTGTCTGTGCTTTGTCCCTGCTGAGAACAGCAGTGCCCCTAGGGGCTGTCACCTGAGCTGTGTGTCCCAGCCACAGCCCCAGGGCTTTGCTGAGCTGTGGCTGAGTGGCTGAGCCTGCTGCTCTCCTTGCTCAGGGGAGGTGGCTGCTGTGCAGGGCACTGCATTCGATCTCCGGCAGCCCGTGCAGCTGGGCAAGCACTTGCAGAAGTTTCACCTGAATGGCTTCGACCACAACTTCTGCCTGCACCGGGGGCAGGATCGACGCCTTGTGGCCAGGTAGGGTGGGAGCCTGGCGGGAGTCCCCACCCCTGCAGCCATTCAGCCAGTCCCGTGTCACCCTCCCCTGGCATCTCCGCAGGGTTTTCCACCCGCCCACCGGCAGGACCATGGAGGTTCACACCACCCAGCCTGGCATCCAGTTTTACACTGGCAACAACCTGGATGGCTCCCTGAAGGGCAAAGGTGCTGCCACGTACCCCAAGCACTCAGCTTTTTGCCTGGAAACCCAGAACTGGCCTGATGCTGTTAACAAGGTGAGCTGTCCATTGCCATCCCACGGGTTACTTGGCTC
The DNA here is from genome assembly GCA_013398995.1 of Alaudala cheleensis. NCBI lineage: Eukaryota > Metazoa > Chordata > Aves > Passeriformes > Alaudidae > Alaudala > Alaudala cheleensis. The sequence goes on from VWYE01024233.1 coordinate 187,973, forward strand.
CTGTGGCAGGGGACATTCCCCCACCACCCTCCGTGTCTCTGGGGCACTAAATGTCAAGGGGACACTGCAGACACCAGAAGTGAGGCAGGCACAGGTCACAGTGGCTTTAGACAGGGGTCAGTCAGTGCAGCAGGGACTGGCCCTGTGCAGCCCAGCTTCCCAAAGCTGTGGGGTCCAGAGCAGATGACCCCACTGGGGGCTTTGCCACATCCTCTTAAATCTGAGTGCTTTCTCATGGCCTGATTCAACCAGCAGTAGGACTCACCCACTCAGCCCCCTGGCAAGTGGTGGGTGGTTACACACTGCTGCTGGAAATGGCTGGGGGAGTTGTGGGAATGTGCCTTGGGAAGCACAAAGGGATGCAGCCATGCTTTCTGCAGTCATTGATGTGCTGCTGCCTCTCCCCAGCCTCACTTCCCCAATGTCCTGCTGCACCCGGGTGAGGAGTACAACCACACCACGTGGCTCGTGTTCAGCACTGCTTGAGGAGAAGGGCTGCTGACTCCCACCACTGAGAGGGGTAAGTGCCTCCAGCAGCTGAGCCAGAAATCCTGCCAGGTGCCAGAGCTTTCCAATCCTGGGTGATGCATTCAATCTGGGAGCCTTTTTCCTCCTCTCTGGTTTTCACCTGTGGTTTCTGCTGCCTTTAACACCTGTCACCACTTCTGTTGCTGTCTGGTCTGCTGTGCAAAGCTCTCACACTCTGTCCAGCCTCTCACCCTGGGCACTGGGTTTTGTTTTGGAGTAAAAATGCCAGGGGCATAGCATGTCACAGCTCCAGCTACAGCAGGGGAATATCTGGTAATATAAATGTGGAGCATGTGGGAAGGCTGCTACAGTTGTGTTTGTTACAACATCTGCTATTTCCATCAAAGTGCTCTCTCTCAGTGGTGTGCAGTGCTCATGAAGGAGAGCTTTAAGGAGTGTGCTGGCTGCCCTTGGTCCTCTGGTTAAACTCCTATGCTCTGCCTTGGTTGCTGAAGTGGACACAGCCCTTTAGTCTTGAATATACAATTGCACAAGAAAACCCATCATCCTAACACTGTTTCCATGTGGAATCTCCAACACCCTGTATCAGGGAACTCTCTGATTAATACCTCCATGAAATCCTACCAAACTCAGGCTAGAGCTCACTTTTGGACAGCACAGCTGCACAGAAGCACCACCTTTGTCACCCCTTGCACCTTTACAAGTGCTGGCTGTCCTTGGAGTGACTGTCCCCACCAGCACAGCCCTGTTCCTTGCTCAGGTTCTCACAGCTGGCTTCAGAGGAAGCCCAGCCCCCCTAAAGAAACCCCAGGTTCTTCTGCTCAGTCTTCCAGTGTCTCTGGATACTGAAAAACAGGTACCAGTAGAGCTGTGGTGTCAGTCTGCAGGTTTATTGTGGAACAGGTTTGCCTTGAGGGTACAGAAAAGAAAAGGTGTGCCTCTCACCAGGTACACAGTGCACAACCAGTGAAACATCCCAAACACCTGTCACAGGCTTCAGACATTTGGGCTCCATCACTGCAGGTAACATTTGTGCCAGTGGGATTTGGTATGGCCAGAATCCACCTGGAACACCCACGGATGGCCATGGTGAGCCCCAGCCAGGATCCAGGCACAGCCAGAGGATGCTGCAGCAGAACAGCCCCTTTCAGGATCTGGACTTATCCACTGGAAAAGCTCCATGCAGTCGTTGTTAACAGGAAGTCTCTTGAAAACCATGTATTACCCCAGCTGTAACAAAAGTTCATCTTGTAACTTTATTGAAGCTGTTCTGCTGTGGTTTACACAGTGCAAACAAACTGCCATGATAGACTGGAAAGCCAAACAGGCCTGGCTTTCCATTTCAGTGCATACTTGCAGCTGAAGCTGGCTTTTATTTCTGCTAGATAGCCAATCCCACCAAAAGGAAAAGATGCTTTTCTCCCCTCTGCCTACAGTTCTTTGTTCACAGTACAACATTGTTGTCAGTCCCTTGCTGTGAACTGTGTTGAAGTACTTTACCATGCAATTCCTTCACGCAGAATGAGGACAGTTTGACACACCTATACACAAAGAATGACTCCTGCAGGTTGTGTATTTGCTGTAGGAAGTTGGCATCATCCCACAAAGCCATCTCCAGGGTATGGGTTGCTTTACAACCACACAAATTTCTATGACACAGGTTAGAACTCCTGAGGGCAGCTGAGAATCTTTCATTTTAAGGATCTTCCCTCAAAAAAGGAAAACACACCATGAGGTATTTTAAAAAGTTTTCTTTATATCCTAAGGAACTAAAAAATGCAACACGTGAAAGCAGCAATTGTCAAGTTATTAATGATCTCTATTACCTTTTGAGGTTTCTGCAGATGTTATTTGTTTAAAAGGTGTTTTGGAGGAAAGTTTATCCTTAGATTTTTGGGGCATCTGGCATGAACAGTCAAACATCAGAGAATGAGCTTTGCAGAGGAAGCAGATCAGGCAGAAAAATGAATGCCCATGAAACACCAAGGAATTAAAAGGGCATGTGCAAATTTTTATCCATCTGCAGACAGGGATGGATTTTAAATTCCATTTCAAGGAGAGCAGGAACTGATCCTTTCACCAGAGACCATTCAACAGTAGATGTGAAAAGTGACTACACTTTTGAGAAGACACCAGCTGGGATCAGTGAGTCCCCTTTTAGACATTTTTCATCCACGTTACAGCACACAGCTAAAATTACCCAAACATTAACAGAAGCAGCAGGGTTACTACAGAGGAGTTTTAGTTAAAAATACACATTTTATTTCAATGTGCCAATAAAAAAGTCCCACATTTCCATATCACAGGAAGTTAATTCATACAATAAAAAGAGACCTGTGCTAGTCTATTGGTGTGACTAACTCAGAAGACCCAGATCATGCCAAATTTTAGTTGATATACTCTTCTATCTACATTCTTACATTTACAAAGACACCACAAAATCCCTTATAATAATGTAAGCAAAATAACTTTCTTCCTAAAAGATTAACTTCATAACTTTAATCCATTCTTTCAGGACTTGCACTTCGTTGAGGGCTTCCTGATGGTGAACGACTGAAAGGAAAAGAATGCACAATTAGCATTTCAGTAGTTGTTTAATCACAAATCCAGGAAAAAGCAACAGAGTATACACAGACTCTGGCTCCCTTTAAGCACTCTTTTTTAATAAAACAACCAATCACTATTAACAAAAGTTAATGGGTTGATGATCTGGACAGAACACTTTTTTTCTTTACTGTTATTTTTAAAATGAGATGACTGTAAGGCCATCTAAAGGTTTTTACTTATAGTGACCTCCAAAGGGGCAAGACACTTCACTGTTGTGATACAGCAGCTTGTCAAAATCTGTCATGGTGATCACTCAGCATTTGTGAGCATTTAATCATGCCCTTGTGATTGTTTGGCACTGAAGTTGTGAAAATGAACTATTAAAGAATTCTAATTTGCTGGTTCTGTCACTGCACATACTCTACACATTACTCTGTGCATACACACAGAGACAGAAAACTATTTACTGACTTACTGGAAAAGACAAAAATAATCTAACAGTAGTGAACATAGCAGGTTTGATTTTGCATTCCTGACTGCTGTGCCAGGTTACTGCACTCTGCCTTCCCCAATGTCACTGTAGCCTTTACTGAGACTGATTTCCTGCATTTATTCTGTGCTTTAATCTCATCAGTCTCTGTGCAATAAAATTGTCAGTGAACCAAAATGAACAAAAGGGGAGCAAAGACAAGACACTGCTAGATAACCCTGAGGATTTATCACTGTATATATGTATTACCATAAAGAAAGCCACAGCCACATTACTGCTGTGAAAGAGATCTCAGCAAAACACCTTTCCAGCACTTCCCTACAGGCAGCAAACTGCTCAGGGACCAGTGCAGGCACTACAATGGCAGCTCTAGGGAGTCTGTGCTGTCAGCAGGGAGACCAACATACCTTCTCTTTGGAGATGGTGATCGGGACTTGGACCGGCTGCCAAAACAGAATTCAGCTTTAGTGTCAAATGCAATTTGTGTGTTTAAAACCCCACAGCCTAGCAGGAAGTAAATGACAGGAATCTAGCCAGAAGGTCTTTCCAATGGTAGTTTTCAAATCAGCTTTTATCCTGGCACGGATTCTCCATTCATTTAGTGTGGAGATGCATTTTAAGCATCTTTCTTCAGCAAACAGAAAAACAAGGGGTGGTGCTAAGGTGAGGCTTTGAGAAGAGCATCACCAGACTGCTGTTCTATGAAAAGCATTAACAGAGCTCAAGCTCTTTATCTGATGGATAGAAAAATTTAACAGAACAGAGCACAAAGGCACAAGAAATTAGCACTATGTTGGAAACTACCATGAGTTAATGAAAACCGAGAGACAGGCAAGGAACACATTCCAAAGAGCTGCAGAGGAAATGTTATAATTTCTGTCATCTCAGAGAGAGATTAGCTGGGGACCCATGCTTGGGGGCTATTTTTCTAAAGGACCAGGCTCTGTTCATAGGGCAAACCTAAATTTGAGATGCTGCTGCAGGCTCTATGTGTGTGTGCTCACCTCTTAGCCGGCGAGCCAGACTTTGATCTGCCATGAGACCTAGACCTGCAAGGAAAAACACAGCTGAGCAGGGAAACTGAGAGCATGCAGGGACAGCAGGACTCACACTCTGTGGATGAGCACTGTCATGCTGAATACACAGAATCCTTCCAGGGGTTTGCTTGTTAAGTTCCCAAAGAAGTTCTTTTTACATGCACGCTGCAGATGTTGCTCTGTATTTTGGTGCCTAGCTGACAACCAGTGTTTGCTGAAGCAGGTGGCAGGAACACAGGAACAACCCAAATCCTGAGCAGTATTTCCACAGAGCTCATCAAAAGCCATGCTCTAAACTTGCAGGTTTTATTAGACTTGAGTGGCATCTGCCACTGCAGTTGCAGACAGCTCATTCCTACAAGTAACTTCTCTGTGAAGTTTATCTTCTGTATCTACTTCCTTCAAGTATTTTTTTCTAATGTTTGAACTTATTCCCTTATGAAAAAAAAATGTGGAAAACATCCACCTTTGAGACTGCTGCACCACAGGAACACTAATACTGCCTGAAAGGCTCACTTAAAACTCCCATCATTGTTTGCTGTCCATGCTCAGACAATGCCACCTTCAGCTGTGGGCTTTTCCACCTGCTCCCTTTAGGGGAAGCTGTCCTGTATTTTCTTGTCTTTCTTCAAGGCTGACTGTTCCTTGTTTAGAGAGCAGCCATTAGAACCAGCACAGCAGGTACAGGGAGAGGCTGGGCCATGAGCAATTCCATATCCAGAGCTGAGTTTCCATTTACCCTTGTTCTCGTTGAAGACACCCAGTTAGCCCTGCTGCCAGGACAAGGCCCCATGAAGCACAGGCTGCACTTCACTACTGTCAAGTGAAGTTTACATACAGCATCCTGTGTTCCTTTAAAATCTGTTACTCTTGTGACACATTTATTGGTACAAGATAATTCTGGCAAGTGTTTTATATCATATTAAAATGAGCTCCTGCAAATTGACACTGATATTCAACAGAGCTGGAATTGCAGCTGTAACACTCAGAACACCAGCAAGCCCTTCAAGACTTGCCTGGCTGCAGACAATAAAGCATTAATACACTATTGGAAGAGCATCCTGCTTTCTCTGAAAAATATGGGAAGAATCCACAATCTTGTGTGTGCTACACAAAGGAAAAAGAAACTTTTGAGAGTCATTCTACATTTGTTAGCTGATAATTCAACTTGATCAAACCAGAATTTGTGATGACTATGGGGACCCAGATGTTAGTGGTGTGCAGAAGAATAAAAAGAGGAAGAACAATCTTCTGCACTGCTTTTTAAAACTACAAACTCCTAAGGTAGTGGAGGGAAAACATGTATTTTCCTGGAAAAAAAACCTTAACAGTTGTAAGAGAGCCTAATGAGACTTTTACCAACTACCAATAGTCACATACCTGCTTCGGGGCCATGTAACAGATCTGGATCTAGATCTGGATCTTGATCTAGACCTAAAATTAAAAAATTGAGATAAATTTAAAGGAAATAAGCTCAAGCAGAAATTATTATATTTACAGCACTATATAAATTAATGCCTACATGAGAACTTACATGACCTACATGATCATTAGACATTTTAGACAAATAAATTCAGTCATGGGAGATGCCACTGTCTCAAGGTAAGGTCTCAAAGCTCATTAGCACGCCTGTGAATTTAACTAGGATAACCAGAAATTTTTTAAAACATGCTGAATTCTAAAGCTCAGCATCTTTTAAAATCTGCTATCCAGAAACTTTTGGCATCTAATTAAAACAGGGAAACACCAACAACAGTAAATCACATTGCCTTTTATAAATTAGCACTGATTACCTCGATCTCTTCAAGGAGCCAGAGCGGGACCGGCGGGGGGACACGGACCTGGACCTGCGAGGAGACATGGACCTGGACCTGCGGTAGGAAGCTGACCTGGACCTGGCAAAGAAAGCAATTCCAAGAGTTGTTCAAGTGTAGCTTTTTCTTCTGGGAAAAGAAGGCAGCAGGAATGAAAGGCAAACTCCAACACACCTCCTGCCACGGCTGCGGCTGCGCGAGCGCGAGTACCTCCTCCCTCGGGACCTGGAGCGAGACCTGGACCGGGACCTGGGTGTAGGTTAGAAACAACAGGTATCACACACAGCTGCAGCAAACAGCACTTCTGAGGCCCTGCTGAAGTCAAAAACTCTTTTTTTCAGACAACTAAAAAGAGAATTTTAAAACAAAGTAAAAAAAAGAAAAATCAAAAACCAAACCAAACAAAACAACAAAAACACACCACTAGCATCTGTCAGCTGGAAAAATGTCTGGGCCTACTTGTCTTGAGCATTTTTACTACCTAGAAAAATGTTAAAGCTGAATTACATTGCAGAATTACATTAGAATAGAAAACACTGTAATGCGTATTTAAAATAAACCTTGCAAGTTTGCAGGTCGACCCTCTTTGGCCCAAGGTCTAGCAGATCTAGACGATCTAGAAGTATCTATAGGCGAGCGCTGCATCTAGGTAGGAGTTCTCTTCAATCTAACGACGATCAAACTGACAGCCCAATGAGCCAGGGTGAGGCTTGATTGACGCAAGAAGATTTTTCTAGGTGGGAATGTGGTCAATCTGGTGTTCCTCTTTCTAAACCGGAGGGGGGCCCCAATTGAAAGCCAAATTTACTGTTACGGCGGTCACCGTCTCAAATTTTCTGCCCTTAAAGAATAAGGTGAAGCTACGTGTAGATGGCTCGAGGGGATCTGGCCTCTTATGCTGATCACCTCAAGGTCTAGGAGGATCTTAAGTGTCGGATTTGCAAGGCGCCTCAGCATGAAATCTTAAGGCTCGTGACATTCTGAATCAAGGCGACTGACTCAAACGAAGAAACCTGAAAGGTTTTGACCAGGTTGATTATTAAGATAGTAACATTTGATAGAAATAGCAACAAATTGTAATATACACCTATACATTTATTCTAGCGTTACAGTTTAAAGAAAACGGGTGTAACATTGTGTTCTTTTTGCTAACAAGAACTACACAAAAGCGAGCTGGCCAAGCAAGGCGCCGCCCCGGCCCCGCACGTACCTGCTCCTCCTCCGCCGGCTATAGCGGTGGCAGTCATAGGCATAGTGGCCTTTCTCACCACACTCGTAGCATCTGTCGTTGGGGTCGAAGGGGCGCCGGGCCGGGGGCCGGTCGTAGCGGGAGCGCCGCGGCATCCCCGTGGATACTTCCACTCGCACCCTGGAGCCGCATATTACCCTGCAACGAGGCCATGGAGGCGCTGGGTTAAACCCTGCACTCTGTGACAGAACTACAGAAGCACAGGGCTAGAGTTTATTCTCAATAGCCTCGGCAGAGACGCGAAAAGGACACGTACTTCCCATCAAGTCCACGCACAGCATCTTCAGCATCCCGGGGGTCTTCGAACTCCACGAAGGCGAACCCCGGCGGGTTCCTGGCGATCCACACGGTTCTCAGCGGTCCGTAGTAGCTGAAGGCTCTCTCCAGCTCGCCTTTGCCGGCGCCCGTGCCCAGGTTGCCCACGTACACCTTGGTCTCTG
>VWYE01024248.1:879-13970 GCA_013398995.1 Alaudala cheleensis
AACAAAAACAAAAACAAAAACAAAAACAAAAACAAAAACAAAAACAAAACAATGAAGGTAAGAGAAATTAGAGTTTTCCTAAGAATGACAGACTTGGGAGCAAGAGCTGGAACTGGGAATTGACAGTGCAAAATTTGTGTGTTCTGTGGGAAGCTCTTAGGGAGGGACAGAACTGTTTATAATGTTAAATTGAAATGTTCTCCCAAACCTTGCTCTGTCTAAAGCCTGTGTAGTGCTCAAAGATGTCTTCCCCTATAAGACACAGAATGTTTTCTTGCTCCTCTGTGGGCTTTCTGAAACAGATGGTAAGTCCCAGCATGCCACGCAAAATTAGAGAGGAAAACTGTCTCTAGAAGAGAATGTGCAGAGAAGGGAGAAAGGTCTTTATTAGTGATCTTGTCCTCCTCCTTTTTACTATAAACCTGTGTAGACTTCTGGAGAGAATAAGGAATCACATAGCTCTGCATTTCTGATGAGATGGAGGGTGAAGGAGCAGTTTGACTCCGGGATCCAGGAATGCTGTTTTTATACCCAAACCACTGGTATTGGCTTGGTGAACCAGAGCAGCTCTACTCACACATAAAGTGTGGGACTTGTTGGAGACTGCTGCTAGGGTTGGGTATTTTTGAGGTTTTCCTGACATACAGAGTTGTATCTATGTGACTGTGCATAGGTTGGGAATATCTCCTGGAGAGGACAGCCAGAGCTCCTGGACAGGCCAGTATAGGCGCAGGTTACATGATATATCTTCATGCAAGGACAAAAGCCTCAGTCTTCTGCTTTCATTCAAAACTCTGCATGTAACTAGGGTTTACTCCTTCAAAACCAACAGAGCATTATTGGGTGTGCCACATGGTCTTTGCTGTCCTCCACAGCCTGCCAATGATGCTTGGACTGGCTAAAGTAATCTTTGCTGGCCAAATGGCTGTTTTGCTGCTTGGGTTGGTCAGTGTTTGTGCTTTTGACATTTTCTAGCTAGGATGAAATGACTCCCTGCAGAGATATGGATTTTTTTCTGCTGTATGGGCTATCCTTTCAGAGCAGATGGGAAAGGCACATACAGCATTATATCTGCAGTGTTTTAAAGAAGCTACAAGATAGGGAAATTAGCATCAAGCCTGGTTATAAACACGATATGGAGAATAAATCTCCACGAAACGAGGTTGAGGAGGAGGGGGAACTAAGGGGGCAGCTAAGACAAAATGTAGAAAATATCTAGCTTTAAATGCTCTCCTGGACATGCGCATATAGACTAATTAGCTACCTCATGAGCTGGCAAAAATGCAAGAGCTGGCACTTTTCTGTTGAGCATAATCACAGAAATGTGTTTTCCTGACCCTATTTTCTTTATATCATGACTTAATACTGCAAGTCTGATTTTACCTCAGGCTACATTCTTCTGCTCTCAGCCTTAAACCTAGTTGAGGGTGCCTAAATAACCTCCATGTGCCAGGCACAAACCTCCACTGGAAATGAAATGTTAAATTCAGAGACCAGATAGGGGCATGGAATCACCAGTATATTGCTGGGAGAGGCAGTAAAAGTACCAAATCATGTCAGATATATCTGGCAGCCTCTATTACCATGAGCTTTTTTGGAAAGTGACAAGCTGTTGTAGGAAGGAATTCAGGTAGCCACAATGAACTCTCCGCAGAGGATAAACCAGAACATGGAGAAATGCCTTCACTCCTGCACATCCTTGCTGCATAGACAAAAGCAGTTAGCACAGGGAATTTGTCTTAATGCAGTTTTACACTTTAGTGTTCAATTTTGCTCAGGGAGCAGATGCCTGGGGATTTCCAATACATCTGTTTTAAGAGGGAGGGCAGCGGGAAATTAGTTTAATTAAAGTAACAGGAGTACACTTTGAACCTCTACAATCTGATCAAACTGGAACAGAAAGAGGAAAGTGGGGGGAGCCACAATGGAAAGGATTTATAAAATATAAATCATAAAGCAGAGAGGAGAGAACATAACAAATGGCAGGCCAGGTGCATCTTTCCTAAGCGGTGCTGAATTTAGCCCAAATCCCTCATTTTTGTTTTTTTTTTTTTCCCTTGGCCACCTGAACAGATGCCTGTAGACTTCAGACAAATTATACAATATGGAGGAATTCTGCTTGGTGCTGTTGCCTTGCAAAGAAGTCACAGCAGCTGGTTTTTACTGTGTTTACTTCTACTGGTCAAGAACTAGAGGGAAAGAATATAGTGAGCAGCTGGGATTTGTAGGGGAGAATGGGCTCTTCCATCAACACATTAACTCTTTTTTTGCCTTCCTATTAACCTCCCAGTGAGCTATCAGCTTTGCTTCCCTTCATGATGTTTTAAATATAGGCAGCAGGGAAATAAAATGCTCTTTTTCTTATGAGTGTTCATTTTCCTACTCCCTGTGTTTATCATCCTAGGAGGAAAGCTACATCACAACTCACTAAAACACTTGCAGACAGTGAATTTCATGCAACATCTTTGGCTGATGTCTTCTCTAGGCTGCCCCTAGATGAATTCCTACTTATCACTTACATTTTAGCCTCTTAAACTTCTCTTCAGTCTGGCCTGCCTTTTCTGAAGACCAGGCATGGAGGGGTTATGTGGAAACTGGGATTACCAAGGCCATAACTACATAGCCTACCAATGCCATTAAGGATCTAAACCGCTTTGTAAAGCTGAACTTCATTGAGTCACTTTGTTGCCCTGTTGTCCCTACTTCCTCATGCCATTGCCAGATGAACAGTTCATGGCTGAAGGGACAAAGCGTTTAGGTCCAAGGCGGGTAGGATGACAGTGTCATCAAGAAGGGAGTGCAGGGTTCACTGTCTGCAGGATAAGTGAGAGATGAACTGTGGCTTTGTAGAGCACTTGGACACATTTTACTGCCTGGGGGAAGAAAGGCCATCACATTTGCAAGTGCAATTCAGTTCAGACATAAACTAAAGGTTTAAGCTTAAAAGCTACAGATTCATTCATCTACATAGGTTCCTAATCCAGTTAAGAGCTCTGTCTAAAAGCAAAACTCTCATGCACTTCAATCCCATTCAAAAGCACAGGGAAACCAGTGCAACCACAATGCAAGCTGTACAATGATTTGTTGGGGTCTTGCAGCCTTAGAATAGGAAAGACAATATCTGCACATTTCACTTGATACAGACCTAGCAGGAGTCTTTTCAGGATTTGAGAGTAGCATATCATAGCAACACATGCAGAAGCCCTTCCCGCTTCTATTTCTGGACCAGTCCCTGGTCACCATAATGGCATCCCTTACACACACACACACACACTGCCCACCCACTCCCCCCATACATACACATACACAAACATGTACGCACATATATACACAAATACACACATAGACATACATACACACACTCAACAGACTCCATATTTTGGAATTTGTATTTACAAGAAGATATAACAATTCTCTCAGCCTGGTATCTGTGTCTGGCAGGCCATCTGTTGAGCAGGTTGCAAGAAGAACCTTTTCTATATAACTACTTCCTCATTCTTCAAATTCGATTTTTTTTCCCCTAGTTCACCTTGATGAAAAAATAATCTTGAGCTCTTCACAATGTTGGTCTCAAATAAGCTCTAGTCTATTAATTTCTGCTGTGAAAGATTTATTAAATGGAATGTAAAGTGGAGAACATAATGATGAAGCTTTAATTGTCAAACTATTTACCTTGTTGCCTTCCTGCGCCTCAATGAAAACCAAGGGGCAACTGATATTAGAAATAGTAATTATTTTATAGATAATTAGATGCAATTAGTCATAAAAGCACTTGATCTCACTTAATAATGGCAAGAGGGGCAGTGGGAGGGTGTGGGGAGAAGAAAGAACTATTTTTAAAGTGTAGAGATATACAAAAGCAGCAACAGTAAGAAAATAAACCCAAAAATTAGATTTGCCAATGTCAGTAGCAGAAAGGCTGCAAAAAAGGCAGCATTTTAGAAAAGAGATGCAATAGTTGAAACTTCAGCTGTTTATGTAGTGAACTAAAAGAGGATGCATTTTGGTCTGATTTCCTATCAGAAGTTTACATCCTTGTGCTTTGTGAGTATCATTTCTTCTTCCACTCTCCAACAGAGTGCTGAATTGTAGCCCACTTAGTCTGACAGAAGTGACATCAAGTTTCACTGATGTTTGCTCATATCCCTTGTGCATCTCCCTTGAGGTCTGAGGCAGAGACCCTTCTGTGAATGAAAACCCAGGCAATCCACATCGGACACCTTGCAAAAAGTTTCAGTCAGACTTTGTACCTCCTTAAATTCCAAAGTCAGTCAGACGAAGACATGCTGCTCAACTTGCACCAGTGAGAAAATAAGCACCTCCTCCCTTTGCTCTGTGACATGCTGTGTGACCAGGTTAGTGGGTCATCAAATGCCATGTTCACCCCTATGGGTGCTGTACTGCTGTTGCCAGGGCAGGAGGCATGGCAGAAGGCTCACATGGCAGCAGACAGGAGGCACATGTTCTGTGTGTCTCCCTAATTGCCCAGCTAATGCCCCAGCTCTGTGACTACTGCTAATGCAGCCACACCCCCCACATCTCCCTTCCATACTTGGATGTAGCTTTATAAGGACAGCTCTGCAGCTTTTCTTTTGAGCTTTCCATCCTTCAAAGGAATACAAAAGAAACTAGAAATTTTTATGGTATCTGGTAACATGCCATCACCCAGGGGAGACTGAATTATCAGCGCTATTTCTTACTGTGAGATCAACAAGCTACTCTGTATATACTTTAGACAATACTTTATGGCCTTTTTAAATCAACGTGGTCTCAGATGTCTCTCAGTATCACCTATGGCACAAATTCTTTTTCTCCAGTTTTCTGCAAACTGCCATAATTAGATGGATTAGGGGAGTAAACAGTCCATCATTGATCTTCCTGAATGTAGTAGATGAAACTGCTATGCAGCATCACATCCCATTAGAAGCCTGCCTCACTGAACACAAGCTATTTCACAGTGACGGAGGTCTTAATAACCGTGCCTAAAGGAAAGTTATTATTGGAAAGAAGGATCAGGCATATAAGCCATGGAAAATGCATGGACGATGTTAGGGCTGGAAACTCACATCATCAGGTTGTGATCCAGGTCAGCAAGCAGCAGAGCAAATATGCTGCTGGACTGCTATGGATAATCTCAGAGTTCATCATGTGTACCCCATGTGCACCCCTGACTTATATCCTGAAGACATGCAGAAAAGAACTGAATTTCATTTCTGCCTATGGTGCCTTTTGCCATGTGCCCTTTCTTATTTATGAGTTTTAACCCACAGCATGCCACACTACCAGAGTCTCTTTACAGTACACAGCACTAACTTGTATTCCTTTTTATTCCATATGCAGATGCTTTTGACAAGCCTACATCCTGGTTTCTTTTCTTTGTACTTTTTAAATTTTCTTTTTTTTTTTTTTGGCTTTTTAACATCAATGTGATGCTCAGTTCTATAGCACAGCCATGCAAAATTATCTAATTGCTTCTCTGATATGGCTGACAGATAAAGCATTCTTTAGAAAGAGATTTGAGCAGATTGAGTTGCACCAGGAGAAGTTGTAAATATAACTCCCCAAAAAAAAGCAAATTCTCTCTGCTCTTATCCATAGGACTCTCCTGTTCAAGTGCTGATTATTTTTACTACTTCATTCACAAAAATACCAAATGTTTTCTGAATATTAGCATGGATGATTACCTTTTGACCTCCACAGTCACACAGCAAAATATTTTGTTGCTTCTTCCTTGCAAATACTGACTTGTGGGACTTTCGAGGAAATGTATTACTTTTGACAAAACTTCCTTTTTGACAGATTTACATCCAGGATTAAAGCTATATTCATAGGTGGGTGAGACTATCCAAATGCAGACAAGCTCAATAACCCCATTAGTAGATCATCATTTAGGATGTAACACAGCTACAAAATTCTTGTGAGCCAAGATGTACAGGGACCTGAAATCCTCTACAACAAATGGAGGCTTTAGATAATCCAAGATGTAAATCTCTCTTTCTTTACTTACCCTCTTGTTCCTAACTCACATTAAAAAAATGTATAAACAGAGGGCAAAAATTCTCTATCACTCCCTAAAGATTACTTACCATAAAATCCAAAGGATGAAATTATTTCTCTTCTCTTTCAAGCAATTTAAAAGCCAGTTTCTCACTCACTGAGCGGGTGCAGGGGGAGTCAGAAGACCACTCAGCTTTACACAGTATTTTCCTCTATTGCAAACAGTAGGTATAGAACCTTGAGTTCCCTATCTTTTTGCCAAGTTCTTAGAAAAACAGTGAGAGACTCTGTTCCAAAGAGTTTGGCATATTCAGTGAATATGGAACCAGCTGTCATGGCCACAAATCTGCAAATACTACAAAATTTGAGTCCCATCCTTAAATATGTAAAATGGTGTTGCTCCAAATGGTTTGACAGGGAGACTGAAACATCACACTGCCCTCAGTGTGTTTCTTGTTCAGTAGGCCTAACCATGGTCAGCCAACATTTCACACAGTGTTTTGTAATCATAACATCATGGAATCACTTGGGTTGGAAAGGACATTAAAGACCACCTTTTTCCAACTCCTACTGCCAAGAGCAGGGACATCTTCCTCTCAGCCAGATTTTTCATACCCCCATTAAACCTGGCCTTGAATGCTTCAAGGGATGGGGAATCTACAACTTCTCTAGCAAACTCCTTTCAGTGCCTCACCACCTTCTGAGTCAAGATGATGCACAATTTAGACTCAAATATGTTGGTGTTGTTTATCTACTGTTAATGAATAACAAGCACAGCTCTAGAACAAGGACTAATTTTCTCAAAAACCTGAAGTTCATCAATTCATTTTTAAGTTGAACCATTTATCCACATGAGCCATAAGCTTTAAAAGAATGTATCTGTACAGTAGAACTAGACATCTTAGAAATGTAATAGGACCTTCAGATGTCTTAGTGTAAGCACAAAGTAATGGAGTGTTTGAAATGTATTTTGTCTCCTAGTAGTTATTAAAAAATGCTGAAACTTGTAATGAATTATTTCCAGAAAAATGGGACTTTCAAGAAAGCACACAAAATTCTGGGCAGCATGAGGTTATGGTCTTCCTAGTAATGGCATCTCTGCCAGTCATTGTGGACTCTGGATCTACCTTTTTTCTGACTCAAGAGTATGCCTTGAGTTAGTTAAGTCTGGTCTGATAAATAAGCCAAACCACAACAAAATTCACAAATGCTGCAGCCCAAGATGATGTAGAGAAAAGTAACATTTAGACATGATGTGCACAAACATGTATGTTTGGGAAATGGAGTGGGACATGGAATGTGGCACATTTTTTGCATCCTGCACAGCATCTGGGCATAAGCATGGAAAGGTCTTCAACTGAGAGGGAAGGAGTCGAGGGAAAGGTGGAAACGAGAGGGAAAGTTAGAAGCACTTTTCTCCATGCTACTATTTTCAGCACTGCTGCAGCTAATTTGTGTTTAGATATGACCAGCTGTCATCTCTGTGCCTTTTACATCTCCATAGAAGTCAATCATGAGCTGATATATCCCTCTGCTCTCCTCAGGTCTGGCTGTTGCTGGAAAACATTGTTTCAGCCTAAGCATTGCAGTTTCTGGTATGCATGATTTTAATGTGAACACTCAGCAGTAATCTCATATCCTTTCTGCTGGACAGTTTTGCTTTGGCTCATTTAGTTTTGAATGTTGCTGAGTTTTATAGGGATGTTTTCAGTCAGTCTTTAAAATTAATAAAATTAGTCCTTTAAGGTCCAAGTGTATTTGAGGTTCATCAGGCCAGAATAAACACACAATGACTTGTGAATTGCTGACACAATGCACAAAGAAGCAATTTTAAGTCACACAGATCTCATACCAGCGTGAGCCTTATCCTAGATGAGGCATAGGTAACACCAGTAGAAGGAAAGAGAAGTGACTGGGCAGCATATCGGATATGATGACATATTAGTGGGAGGGGAGCTTTCAGAACCTCCATGATAATTAGTTTGAGGCTGGAGGGATTATGAAGGTCACAGACTCTTTCCAAGCTTGGTTTTACAAAGAGCAACTTGCAGCAGGAAGGAAGGCAATGAGTGGAGCTCAGCCCACCAAAGCAGCAGCCGGGTGCCAGGGTGCGTGAAGATGCTGCAGCAGAAGGATCACATATGAGTTGGAGCACTGGCCCTGTGAATCAAACAAAGCCTGTCATGCTCAGGAAGGTGGAAAAAGGAAGTTGGAGAACTCATCAAGCATCAAGCTTCTCCTCACTTCATCTCTTCCTCTAGATCATCCTTTATTTTTAATTGCCATAACTCAGTTGATATTACTTAACTTCTGCTTCTCATCCCAAAGGACCAGGCATTCACACGGACTGCAGACAGAGCCCCTTTTCACAAAACATATTGGCAATGCTTTCAATTCACAAAACAGTTCCCTACACTCTTCAGAACTGGAGCCTGCCAGGAGGG
The DNA here is from genome assembly GCA_013398995.1 of Alaudala cheleensis. Lineage (NCBI taxonomy): Eukaryota > Metazoa > Chordata > Aves > Passeriformes > Alaudidae > Alaudala > Alaudala cheleensis. The sequence continues at coordinate 9,321 of VWYE01024248.1, forward strand.
AAGCAGGGCAGAGGTGTCTGTTCTCTGTGAGCTCAGAGTTCACAGTTTTCCAGACAGTTCAGGAAAGTTTGCCCTGCTTCTCCTCTTGGAGAGCAAAGTGATGGAAATATTCCTCTAAAATAAAGGGCAGGAATAGAATGCATGGAAAATGGAAACACTGCTGTTCCCTTGGGTTGTGCATGAACAGGTGTGGATGTGTGTGTGTCTTCCCTGCCCCTCCCCTTCCATCTCATTTCTTAAAAATCAGGCAAGAACTGGAAAGTGATAAAAGGATGTGGCTTGTTTTTCTACCCCTCCCCTTTCTGCACTATAAATTCTTAAACAGACCCAAGAGAGTAAATTGCTTTTTCAAGTTTTATCAACAAGAAAGCAGCCCAGAAGAGTTACAGTTCAGTGCTCAAAGATTGTGTTCATCTTTAGCATGAAGCTTCCAGACCAGAAAATTATATATGTATATCTATATATATACGGAGGGGTGACTCCCCCCTCCTGATGATATAGAATTTGCATTTTATGGATGTAAATCATATCCCTGATGCATTTCCAAGTTTCTAGTCTTGTCTGAGTAAATTGCTTTCTGCAGTCAGAGTTATAATAAGACCTACCCCAACTGGGAGAGATGTGCTGGACCATGGAGACAGCTCCACTTAGTGCAAACTATTTCACAAGGCTTTTTCCAAAAATGACAATTTGGGCTTTTCAGATATGCAACACACCACTGAAAAGTCATTTTTTAAGCCTTATTTTAGAAATCAGAATATTTAGAAATCAGATTTCATGACTATTCACAAAGCCTGCTTTGTGCCATAATTCCTTACTTTAGAAACATCAGATTTCAACTTTTTTATGAGTTCTTATTTTCAATTAGTTGCAAAACTGAAAGATGGGGAACACTGAAAAGAGGACATATATCCACATATATGTACATGTGGTAGTCAGTAAGAGAAAATTAGAGAAAAGGGATGCTGATAGATGATATCAGAAAACAGCAAGAAAAAGAACAATTTCCTTGAAAAATAAGAACGTATATTTACAACATTAATTTTGTCTATTCCATTCAAATCCATTAGGTTTTGAGCTACATTGTTCTTTCAGAAGAACTGACCCTCTTTTCTGAAAGTTCGGGAGAACCAGGAAGGGTGTAATCTGGTGTTGGTTTCAAAAATTAGCCTTGGGAAGACTTTTAGTCTTCTTGTGATAAAGCCCCATTTAGGGGGTACAGCATGGCAATTTCTGGTTCCTTCTTCTCTATCAACACTGGTTTGCCTCCCCATTAAAGTAATTGAATAGAACTTAAGAAGTTCAAAGCAAAGCACATCTCATCAGTTCTTTGGAAGAAGAGTTTTTACTTAAAAAAAAAAAAAGAAGTTGTTTTTTGAAAAGCAGATGTGCTATGTTACCAGCGGTTCTTCTTTTCCCACAGCTTTCTGTGGAGTGAGATGGTAAGACAGCAGGGCAAAGGGCAGGCATGTTGGGGGTCAGCTCACAGCTCTGCGATGATCCTGATTATAGAGTTTGAAGCTGAACTCTCTTACGTCTTTCTCTCTTACTTCTTACAGCACATCCCCTGAAGCCAAAGGGAGCTAACTTGCAGTAATGCTCCCAGGAAGTTAGGATTAATTAAGTTCTCATCATCTGTTCCTGAAGCCATAGGCTTGGAATTAAACTCCAAACCTATGCTCAGAATCCTCCAAGCTGCTGGTTTAGGCCGCTGTCACATATAGGTTGATATTACTATGCCAGTTATAATTTTAGTAGAACTATGGAAACTTTTAGGATGATGACTTTTAAGATTATTGAGTGAGTCCAACAATAGCACTACCAAGTCTGCCACTAAACTATGTCCCTGAGTGCCGCCTCTGAACAACTTTTAAATATCTCCAGGGATACTGATTCAATCACTTCCTAGGCAGACTGTTCTAATATTTGACAACCTTTCTGGTGGAGAAATTTCCTAGTATCCAATCTAAACCTCCCCTGGTAAAACTTCAGGTCATTTCCTCCTGTCCTACCACTCATTACCAGGGAGAAGAGACCAACCCCCACCTGGCTACAGCCTCCTTTCAGACAGTTGTAGAGACTGACAAGGAGCCTTCTTTTCCCCAGGCTAAACCACTCCAGCTCCCTCAGCTACCCCTAATCGTCACCCTGAATTTTTAAGCCTTCTGATAAGTTGTACTTTAGAGTCAGTTTCTCATGGTCTTTATGTAAATAACAGGTGTTGTTTTTCTAACAAGCTTTGATGCTTACATTCTTTTGGTGGGTTTGATTCTCTTGACAAGCATGTGTATTAGCCAGTGTGTGCGTAGAGGTGGAAGCTTTTTCCACCATTCTTTGCCTGTTTTTCCTTTTGTATAAATAGTCCTGTTTTTTTCTATTAAATCTCTTTTTTTTCCCCTTTGCGATTGCTGTGTGTCGTGCCGTTCTTTCGTGTAGCAGTGCGACATCTGGTGACACCGTGTGGAATTGCAGGTACCTGTTTACCCATTTACTGCTTTTAGGTTTTTACACAGGATTGCAACATGGTGCTTCTTGCTGCCTTCTCCCCAGACCATGAATTGGCTCTGTAAATTTGGGAAGGGATGTTGGAAAGGAAGCAGGCTGGAGTCTCTAGAGATATGTTAGACAATCTGTATCATTCTGGGAGGTGACATGGCTTTTTTCCTGAGGCGAAGGACATATTGGCAAAGGATAGTTGGTGCCGTTTAGGTGTATTTATGTTTGATATGATGTTAGATAACTATGATTCAAAGGTGGCAAGCTTATTGATAGGCTTGAAATGTATGGAGAAACAGTTCTTGGGAGATGGATCCAGCTCTGATGTCTCTGAGGACACGAATAGCCTTTCTTGGGGCTTCTCCGAGCCAGAATCTGAGGTGTCCAGGGGAGATGGACTCCTATCAGATGTCTTGGATTTGGAGGGCGAGGTAGGCAGAGACGTATGGGCTTCTGATAGTCCCAGGGCTCAGCTTTCCCCGCCTCCCTGTGTCTCAGGGGTGGAAGGAAGGGATATGTCCAAACTCTGTGCCTTTCCGGCATTGGGGGAGGCTGTGGAATCTCCCCCACAACTTGTGCCCCTGGTAGAGGGCGACTGTGTCACTTTTAAGTGTCGCCATTGTGGAATTCCCACTAAGTACCCACACAAATTGGTGGGTGCGGTCTTGTCTTAAGCTCTGGAGAGAGCCAGAGGGGCTGTGCCGACTGGTAGACTGGCTGCTGTGTCTCCTCGCTCAGGGACGGCACCACCGGCTATCGGCCTTCATGTCACGTGAGATATACTGTTGGGGGGATCCCAGCCAATCTGCCTCCGCCACCGTTTGAGTCAGATCATGGGGATGATGGACAAGAGCCGCAGTCAGGCGGTGTTTTGCCTGCCCTGACCCCCCCTGAAGGTTCTTNTGAGGTGTCCAGGGGAGATGGACTCCTATCAGATGTCTTGGATTTGGAGGGCGAGGTAGGCAGAGACGTATGGGCTTCTGATAGTCCCAGGGCTCAGCTTTCCCCGCCTCCCTGTGTCTCAGGGGTGGAAGGAAGGGATATGTCCAAACTCTGTGCCTTTCCGGCATTGGGGGAGGCTGTGGAATCTCCCCCACAACTTGTGCCCCTGGTAGAGGGCGACTGTGTCACTTTTAAGTGTCGCCATTGTGGAATTCCCACTAAGTACCCACGCAAATTGGTGGGTGTGGTCTTGTCTTAAGCTCTGGAGAGAGCCAGAGGGGCTGCGCCGATTGGTAGACTGGCTGCCGTGTCTCCTCGCTCAGGGACGGCACCACCGGCTATCGGCCTTCATGTCACGTGAGATATACTGTTGGGGGGATCCCAGCCAATCTGCCTCCGCCACCGTTTGAGTCAGATCATGGGGATGATGGACAAGAGCCACAGTCAGGCGGTGTTTTGCCTGCCCTGACCCCCCCTGAAGGTTCTTACCTTCCTGCACCATGCCACGGTGCCTACCAGCCACAGTCAGGCAACACCACACCCTCCTCTTCCTCCTCCCGCAAGCCCTCCCCCGCCCCGCCGGAGCTGCGTCACAAGCGGCATCTCCGTCTGTGTCCCGTTCCTCCCCCACAGCAGCGCGGGGGAGGGAGCCAGTGCCTACCACGCACGCCGGGCTGGGACCGGCGGATTACACTGGGTCTTGTGAGCCAGATGCAGCAGCTTGTGCTAAGACGCCGCGGGCTCCCTCTGACTCAGACAGAGCTGGGGCAGCCCCGGGTACAGCAGATGCTGAGGCTGCCATGGAAGATGCCGCGGCCGGGGACTGGCTGCAATTCCCGTGAGGCAAGAAGCCCTGGACAGGCATGTCCACATCAGCTCGCTTATGGATGTTGCCATCTTGCCAGGTGGTGGTGTGTCCATGGGATCATGGACGGTTTTGGGGGGATGCAAAAGCCAAGGTTGAGGAGATGCTTGAAAGTGACTCTACATGTCACCCCCTAGATAGCGGTGATGAGTCTTCTAACTCTGCTGTGGCTGCCACCAAGGCCAAGACACACCGGTCTGGTCAACCCTCTGCTAAGGCATCTGCCTCTGCCCTTGTAGGGGCTCCAGGACAGGTATTACCTGATGCCTTGCCAGGAGGTCGCCAGACTTTCTCTGTGCCTAAGGGGTTGCTATTGACACCTATCAACCCTTATCATGGAAAGCCCT
>VWYE01024261.1:0-11218 GCA_013398995.1 Alaudala cheleensis
GAATGATAGTGCAAAAACTTTGTTCTGTACTAATTCACCCTTTGAACATGGGTGACATGAAAATCTTCATATCCTGTGCCTGCCCATTTCCTTAAGCTCTGTGCTGCTGTACTCAATATTTAATCCTGAGTAACATTTTGCACTGCAAACATAAATCAGTAAATCTACAGATGGCAAGGGAAAGAAACAAGGTACCCAGGAGCCAGAATAAGTAATTCACAAGAGCCTTAAGGCCAAGGTATGAATGTGTTCTCCTTATTTTCTGTGCTGCACTACTTTTCCAAAGGTTCAGAAACAGGCATTTGCAAACAAGAGTCAAGTGACTTGGCTCTCATTTTTTCCTGTGGTATCAGCAGGATAACATTGATTTATTTGGGGACAAGTTCAAGCCCAGCATTTGTCCTTTGTAGACTGCCTCTCTGAAGGTGAGACTCATAGTTCAATCTTTATACTAAATAAATTCCACTTAAATCTACTTTGATGGCTTAATTGGGGTGTATGACTCATGTTGGCCTCCTGCAGAGTGTTGAATTTCACTTGATGTTATTTGACCTTATTGTGAGAGCAGTGTTGCATCTTTTACTCTTTGTTTTATTCATGATCCAGAGGTGAATACAATAAATAAAAGTTTGAAAAAGCATTCCTGAAGCAATTCCACTGTTGGAGGAAAACACTGTTTGACTTGCTCCTGGGTGAGCGATGGGACTGCAAACACCAGCAGTGCTCAGGTTAACTGTTCATTCTAGAGACATGGTTTGACCCCATTTATGATGTTACCATCACCCCAAAATCCCAGCCTCAGTCTGAATGTGGTACAAGGTGCATGAAATACAGAACACACAGAATCGTCACAAAAGGAATTTCCTTCTTTACCAAACAATCCTGCCAAAGTTATGGGAAATGGTCACATCCAAGACAAGCACGGGGAACAATATCCTTGCTGGTGACCGAGTAGGGTTTTCAGATGTGTGCACAAAGTGCACATCACACTACAATTGTTCCATCAGCATATCAACCACCCTTTGCTTGCTCTGCTATGCTCCAGTTAACTGCCAAGTGAACCAGTGTGCATGGAGAAACCACACTGCCTCATTAGAACACAACTGTGCTCAGATTAATAAAGACCAGCATTAGTAACATATTAGTAACACAGGCTTGCTTTCTGAAACTAACTTAATAGATTTAATTAGGATTAATAGATTTAACTTGCCCATCCTTAAGATTATGTGTGTGCCCAGTAAGGAGAGGGATCCTGGAGCAAGGTATTTGAAAAAACACCATCTCCTGCTGGAACGAACTCCACACCAGGATGCCTCCAGGGTGTTGAGTTCCTCTGCCTGCATTTCACCATTTTCCCTGGCAATGCAGTGTTGCTCTGCACCAACTCTGGGGCTCTGGAAATGCTCCTGTGGCAGCCAGGACTCAGCCTTGACACCAGGCTGGACCAGCAGCTGCAGGGAGCAGAGTCAGGGTGCCCCAGCCCAGAGCAGAGAGATGCATTTCCCCCAGGAATGCACACATGTGAACGTTTTACTGCTGAAATAAACCCATGGCTTTTGCCCAGAAGGAAATTACTCAAAACCTCTTCTCAAAAGCTTGAGTGGACTTAAACACAGCCATGAAATAGTTGTATTATTCGATAAAGTTCATGTTCCTAAGTGTCTTCTACTGTGCAGAAGGAAATGTGCTGAGCCCTTCTGCAGGTGTGAAACAAATCTCTCTTCTCTCCTACCCTCAACCCCATTGGTCATAGATCCTTCAATATTGACCCAAATGGAGCAAAGAAACACAGATGCTTTTGGAAAAGCAACGTGATACAGTCCTGGTGAAAGTAATGCAGCAAAGGGCTGTCAAAACTCAACCTAAAACTGCTTCCCTTGGTGTCACCTGTCACCTGCAGCCCCCACACACAGCCTGTAGGGTGAGTGCAACCTTGGAGGAGCAGCAAAGGCTCCAAATCCTCTGATAAAAACCATCCCCATAAAACAAACACACTGCTGCCCTTTAAGGGAAATGACAGCCCATGACCCCGTGTTCCAGGAGCTTTTTGTGTCTGTTACATTTTTTAAGATACAGATACTAAGTCTGGAGCAAAATGTCAGCCATTCATATACTTTAGCAGTTTAAGGAGAAGAATTAGTCGATGAAGAAGAAGAAAAATTCCCTAACCTTGCAGTTTTACTCTATTTCTAGATATTGATTGCACTGAAGCTCATAATATCCACTTTACCAAGAGGAGAGGGGCAATAGCAGCAATTACCTGTTCACAAAGAGAAATATAAAAGCTCTACCAGGAGCAGTGCCTGAAATTAATTTAGGAGTAGATTTAGATGAATTTTTTTAGTCTGAAATTTTAAGGGACTTACAAGCTAAATATCAGTTTCATTGTGACATTTCATTCATTAACTATTCAATATTTCACAATACATAACAAGCTCTATCAGAATTGTTAAAATAGAAAAAAATATATTTCATCTTGATGATGCTAACAAATTGTCTTTAATACAAGTACTCAGAATCTAGGAGTCTCAAGAATCCAAGAACTCAAACTTTAGGGTCAACTTCAGAGGTGCCTCAAATTCCTATCTGATTTTTGGGGGGTTTTTTANGGTGTCACCTGTCACCTGCAGCCCCCACACACAGCCTGTAGGGTGAGTGCAACCTTGGAGGAGCAGCAAAGGCTCCAAATCCTCTGATAAAAACCATCCCCATAAAACAAACACACTGCTGCCCTTTAAGGGAAATGACAGCCCATGACCCCGTGTTCCAGGAGCTTTTTGTGTCTGTTACATTTTTTAAGATACAGATACTAAGTCTGGAGCAAAATGTCAGCCATTCATATACTTTAGCAGTTTAAGGAGAAGAATTAGTCGATGAAGAAGAAGAAAAATTCCCTAACCTTGCAGTTTTACTCTATTTCTAGATATTGATTGCACTGAAGCTCATAATATCCACTTTACCAAGAGGAGAGGGGCAATAGCAGCAATTACCTGTTCACAAAGAGAAATATAAAAGCTCTACCAGGAGCAGTGCCTGAAATTAATTTAGGAGTAGATTTAGATGAATTTTTTTAGTCTGAAATTTTAAGGGACTTACAAGCTAAATATCAGTTTCATTGTGACATTTCATTCATTAACTATTCAATATTTCACAATACATAACAAGCTCTATCAGAATTGTTAAAATAGAAAAAAATATATTTCATCTTGATGATGCTAACAAATTGTCTTTAATACAAGTACTCAGAATCTAGGAGTCTCAAGAATCCAAGAACTCAAACTTTAGGGTCAACTTCAGAGGTGCCTCAAATTCCTATCTGATTTTTGGGGGGTTTTTTAGTTGGGTGGTTTTTATGGGTTTTTTGGAGGAATGAACATAATTGGATCAAAAAAATAATAAATATTTCTACAGAATAACATGGCAGGGAAAAAAGAAAATGCTTTTTTATCACCAGCTCGAGTTCTCCATCTGAATCTCCATTTTATGACCCTTCAGTCTGGCCTGGAAATCAACTCTTCTTTGTAAAAACCTAGAGAATACATGCACAGCCGTGTTCCATCATGGTTATCCCAAAGGAGGAGAATATTCAGGACCATTCAAACTTTCTTTTGACCACAGATACTGAATAATAAATTCCAAAAAACCTCTGCAGGAAAAGGAAGGAATAAATATATTTTCATATCATGCACCTTGAATTCCAGGCTAAAAAGTTAATCCTGTTTGCATTCACACTGCAGACAGCTCCTCCCTTCTGGAAATTACTGACAAGATGTTCTGGTGCCATCTGATGTCCCACCAGCCAGGGAGGAGCTCTGCCTCCTGCCAAGCCACTGCCCACAGCCTCCAAGGCGAAGCAGCACACGGGGAAGGTACCAGAGAATCCCTGTTGCTGCAGAACACATGCAAAGATGTTCCTGAGCTGAGCAGTAAGGCACATTTCACTTCAGGCCTAATAATTCATGAGTTTAAAGATTCTAATACACCACGGTTAACACACAGCTCCCTGGAAAGTCTGCTGTAAAGTGTCAGGGAAAGTCAGATATAAACACATTAAATTCTAGCAAGGAGCTGCTGAGCCACTGAGATCACTGTACCTCAAAATCACTTATTACTCATACTAATTTAAGGTAACACTCTAAAAATAAGCCTCTGCTCCCTAGGGCTAAGCCATGAATCACCATAATATATGAATCATAACTTCAAATGCAGTAATGAAAAGACATGGGGAAATAATATGGTTTGTTCAGAAGAGTGCTTATTATTCCATTTCACAGAAGACTGAAAAAAGGTTGTTTCATTATTTTTATATAATCATTCTAAATTGCAAAGTCCTCCACACATCCAGACTATTTAAATACCATTTTAAAAATGTAATGGCTAGAGACATTTCTCTCTGTGTTCTTTTGAAAAAAAAAAAACCAACAAAAAACAACCCAAACAAAAAAAAAGCCCAACACCAGTAACAACATCTTAATTTATTTTTTTTTCATTATTCTGTGGGGTTGACACCTGGCACAAACTATTTGGTTTATATTCCTTCCTGTCAGGGTACTCAGCTGGAGAAGGCCCAAGTGAATAACTAACTAATCAGTGGAAGCACAGTGTACTTCCAGCACAAAGGAGATCTTGCGATTCCCAACCTGTGATAAGGATAATTTCACATGCAAGCACAAATGTCTCGGAATTCTAGATCCTTAAATACAAAACTATTAAATATTTGTTCCAGGCTTTGGCTGTGGCTGTCAATCTTTTATACATTTTGTGGCCATAATGCCCATCTAAGCTTTTATTTCTGCAGCAGGGACTCATTGGCATGAGGAATTTAACAACTAATTTAACAGTAAATTCCACTTGAATTTGGTGCCACCTCCAGCCCAGTGAATCCAATCCAATGACAGCTCCTGAACAAACATTATCCTCTGCACACAGGAGTCAGTGGAATTCCCTTTTGCACAGGAGGTTACATACTTAAGCTGTAATATTATCCACTTTCTCATCACATTCCTTTGAAGTTTAAAAAACTTGGTGTATGTTCTTGATTCAAATTCCAATTCCTACCCAGAGGAATAGAATATAATCTTTTTGAGATTCTAACCTCTCCTTTCAGGGATGAAGTGGCCAGGGACTGGAATCAAAGGTGTTGAACTTAATTTGCTTAGGCATGTGCTGACCTTCCCCATGAACTTCACAGTTATTACATATATTATATACCAGATACTGGGCTTTCGCCTTAGGGCCAAGCACTTAGAGGTTGGACACCAAACCACATTTTCAGGTTTTTCAGTCTTGAACATACCCAGTCATCATTTTCAGATAGAGAATGTATGCTTATACCTAAGTTTCCAATAATTTCAGGGCAAAGAGGAACAGCACAGAGTTGTTCATCTGTGGGTGCTCCCAAGCAACAAATCCCTCACACATGAAGAACTTCCTTGTACATTTTAAGTTTATTCCTCCAAAGCATTTTGATTAAAAGTGTAAGTAATCTTACATTGCAAGGCTTGTCCAAATGCTATCAATTACATTTTGTTAAAAATGAAGCTGCAGCACCTCTATGTAAGAAAAATGAGAGGAGATGGTAGTTTGTTGATAAATGCACAGAGAGGATGGGAATACACCAACTTCACTGCTGCTCCAGACAAATTAAAATGAGTGCACTCCTTTGTATTTCCTGAACTATACCCTTTCTTACCCCAGAGACTGAAGAACAGGGCTTTAAGTCTCCTGAATAATGCCAAAGGTAGATTAATGATCCATAAAATTTTCATCATGTGTTTCCTTGCCCTTTTATAACATGTTAAAAATATAAAAATTGGAATAGTTCAAATAAGACTCCTGCAGAACTTGGTCACCACTTCCTAGCTGCCAATAACCAGGGGGTTTAGTTTTACACAGTACCAGATTATGTGAGGTTGAAGCTGATGAAACTATTCCAAGCTAGATAGAAATAATTGATTCACAAATTAAAGTTGTAAAGCACTGTCACACTTTGCCTCTCAGAAATCATGTTGAACAGATAGTAACAGGTTGCATATGAAATTTGTGCTCATTTCTTCAAAAGATATATAGAAACTCCACATCCCCCAAAGCTATCCTTCGTGACAGCTAGAACAAGAAATACTAGAAAGAAATTAAAAATAACGCAGCAGACTAGAGGTAGTTGCCTAATTTTTTAGTTTGGTGTGGTGTAAATCTAATATAATTTCTAAAGGCACCTTAGTGAAGAAGCAGATCCCAAACCTGCATTCTTATTCTCATAGCTGGAGTGCTGACTACTTAAAGTAATTGAATTAACAACTATCTAAAAGTGCAGAAGTAGAAAACTTCATGGAGGCAGTGCAAAAAATAAAACTATTCTAGACTAATCAGGGGAAACACACAGTGAGTTGGTGATCCAGAAAATCCTTCCCTTATAACAACACTGCAAGGAGCATTGACTAATTTGAAATCATAACAAAGTGTGTGCAATCTTCAAATAATTTTGATTGACATGAATTACATTCCTATCTTTTTTTTTTCAATTTCTGGGACAAAACACTGAATTAAATAGATACCCTATCTCTGACTGTAATACTATGCTACACACACTGGAGGTTGAATAAATTTAATTTAACAATGCATAGACTGAAGGTTGAATACATTTGATTTAACAGTGCCCCTTTTGTGTTTGTCTGTCTGGTTGAATGTTTAAAAACAGATTACTGGAAGAATATTTTGACAGGGTTTTTATTAGCTAGATTTACTTGTGAATAAAAGTTTAGAAATGAATTAGCTCCAGATGAAAGTTTCACAGATGATATATTACAAAAACATTGCAAATCCAGTTCCCTAAATTAGAATTCTCTATTACAAAGTGGAAAGAAACCTGCTTAATTTTCATTTATATATAGATAAGCACCCAGCAGATGTGTTTACTGGATAGACCCACCCCTCCCCTTTCACTGACTNACTTATTACCCACATCTTTCTGAGTTGCTCTGAAACATCTGTGCAGGGCCAGCAGTTGGACTTTTTCTGTTCCCTTCTGTGGGCCTCTTCCAGTTCAAGATGCTCAATGATTCTATCACTTTGTTAGACAAGGCACCTGTTTAGACAAAGCTGCAGCCACAGGAAAAGTGAAACTCAAAATCTGGGGTTTTTATCCGTAATATTCATTGTTCCCTTCATCAGGCAGAGAATGATTGATGGTTCAGCTCTGAGGCACTCCAGTCCCACTGCAGCCCTGGCAGGGACTGCCATCAGCTCCCCTTTAGCCCAAGAAATAACAGAAAAAACAAATCATCGATTATGTTCTTACATATCTTTGACTCTTAAATTGCAAGGTTACTGGAGAATTATGTTATACTTGGGTCAGGCTTTGGTTTTAATTAGTGCAAGAGAAAATAATGGGTATTACTCACTAATGGATGCTTTCCATATTTTTAAGGCTAACTTATACTTTAGTTTACAATTCTTCTGAATCCTCAGTTAATAAGGATCTTCCAGCCATAGTAACTTTGCATTGCACATGTGAAATACCAGTATTTTGGACATGTAACATATTCATCAAATGTCCCTGGTGCTTGCACTTGTCATCTGCCAGTCCCCAGCACTGATATTGTCAGGGATGCCACATCACTGGGGTACAGACTTGAATCCAGAAAATCCAGAAACCCAGAAACAAAGATGCAACTTAGAGGAAAGATTTTAAGGCAGAACCTTTTGACAGTTTTATAGTTCTTTTAACACACTAAGATGACATTGGGTGCTTGAAGCAAGACTCCCTTTATTGGCAGGGGGTAGCTTTACCCAACACATTTGATATTTTCTTTTTAGATGGAAGCCAGTGTATTAGTGTAAAATGAGATATAGATATAATAGTATTTAATCATACATAATATTATAATTGTGATGGCAAACACAGGACTTATTACAGCTTTTTGGATCTTTTTTTTCTCCAGTACTCATGAAATCAGTATGTTAAACATGAAAGAACTTAAGATCATGTTTCCAATATTTAGGGAGATCCTCATTGTTAGAAACAGCCCCTAACTTCTCTCCCTCCTGCTGCTGTGGTCCCAGCTAGGTGTGTGAGTGGGTCCTGCCTTCTTCTTCCTCTCGGGGAAGAGCCGGCGGTCCCGTGGGTGCGTGTGAGCCTGCAGGAAGGAGGGAAGGGGGAGATTCTAACATAAATAGGGTTTCTCTGAGGTAAGGATGAGGGACACTGGCTTCCAGGTGAACAAGCAGTTTATTAGGCTGCTGTCCCCCAAAAGCCCCGAGCCCCTCAGGGGAAAGCATTCTTAAACCTTTGTTCTGGGCGTGGATAACAGGGGACTGTCCAATCAGGTACAGAGGAATCGGGGAGTGACAGCGCGGCAGCAACCAATAGCTTTTGGGCTTTCATGCATATTCATATCCTCATTAAAACTTTCCCGCTCTCCCAGGTAGACAAAAGCCCATGCTTCTGGACAGCCACACCTCATGTCCTTCTAGAAATGCTGCTGGTCTTTAAATTCAGCAAGCCATCATTACTCTTTGTCTTTGCTAAATTTATACAAGTGGCAAGTCACAGAGAACATATACAGGGGAGAAAAAAAGTATGTCCTGAATATTTTTAAACTATAGCTAATATCAGAACAGCCTATGCAATATGTAGATTATTTTTTTTTCCCTCCATCTTTTGACAGTCATTGAAATGAATTCCAACTGGAGATCTGAAAAGCTGGCATAAAACTATTTTTCCCCCTTGATTCTTTTATATCCTGTACTGAGCTCAACTGAACTGGAGAGAACAGTTATGCATATTACAGCTGAAAAGAGCTGAAGATACAAAATGCAGATCATTCTGGGGAAGAACATGATCGCTCTCTCCATGCAGATTATAAATTTGTCTCTTTCTGGCATCCCTCTCCACAGTGGGATTCTAGGAGTTTAAGGTTTTTTTGGTGTTGTTGTTTTTTTTTTGTTTTGTTTTTTTTTCCCTCTTCACAGCAAGGGAAGCATCACTTCAAAATTAATAAAAAATTCACACTGGTTAGGAGTTTCAGAACAGTTTAACTCCTATCCAAAAGACTAATTTTGCAAATAATTTGCGTCTGGACATCATTTAATCCCTTTGGACAAATTTTGGATATTTGTGGGTCATTGGTTCTATGTTGGTTATTTCCACAACTGACATGGAGAATGTAAATACTGTACAAATATCAAGATGACTTTTGAGGGAAGTGCAAGATCTGAGAAAACTGCAAGCCTTGAGATTATTTTCAAACCATTCCAAATACAGTTCAAAGCTGGAAACAGACCCAAACCGAGGGATGCTTAAGTTTGGGATTCAGTAACTACAGAAATTCTGAATTACAACAATGTAATCCCTGAAAATTGTGACTGCATCCAGAATCTAATGCTTATGGCTCAAACTACAAAAGAAGTAACTCTGTATTTGCAACAAGTTCAGATAGCAGAATTTTAAAAGCAATTCCATCACTTTTGAGTTTTGTTGCAGCCTGAATTATACTCTATGCACTCATCACTCTCTGTTCATTGCAAAGAGAGTTAAGCTTAAAATGAAAAATTAGGTCTCTGTCCTATACCTTTGCTAGATGTCCACATGTAACAAAACAACCAGTGATAACAGCAAAATAGTATCTGCACATGTGTACACTTATAAGAAATATCAAAGTGACTAAGTTTGAAAAGGAATTTAAGCACTTAATACACGGATAAATGCTGGACCTTCATTGTCTCACCAGGAATCCTACCTGACTGAAAATATACATCAGCTTTTGGTAAAAAACTCAAAGACGTGATTCAGAAAATACTGGATATTTGTGATCCAGAAAGAGAATGTTCTATGTTTTATCAGTTTCAGAGGAGCCTTGTAAAACTTAAACAGCACCTGTATGTTTTCCATAGTCTGCTGAAAAAAAAAAAAACAACCAAAAACCAAAACACAAAGCTGTAAGAGGAAGCTTAAAGAACTTCAGGACTTTAAGCTGAGTATAGGGTTGCTATATATCTGATATCCCTAACTGATAAATATCATCTTGTCCTTTGTAGGAACTACAGTTAATAGTTAATAAAACTTAAAATAGATAAAATATAATCCAGATGCAGCTCCTTAAAATGACCCCCAAAATCTGCAGGTCTCCTTTCCATGAGACAGGGAGCAAACTGGTCCATATCTGTCTTTATTTAAGCTCAGTGGGTTTTTCATTCTGACATCTGTGGCTAGGTTTCCTCCCAACAAATCTGGTGAGAAAGCATGTGGGATAAGGATAGAGGCAAAAAAAAATAAAACAAGGATTTATGGAAAATGGCCTTAAAAAGGAGCTGGGATACACTTCCATATAGAAAGGAGTGATGAAATGAGACTTAAAAAAACAAGGAAAAAAGTGCCAGCTTCAGAAAGTGAAACCATATAAACCAAAAATTTTCTTTTCTTCAAATGAAGAAAAGAAGAAAGAAATGGGTAAATGAGGAACTTAGTCAGAACTTTTCTAATTTTCTCTGACTTCCATAGTTTCTTTTCCCTTGTAATTCTAATCATTCCCCTCCTGAGAAGTTATTTACAGTTTCTTGCCAGTTATGAATAAAAAGTAAAACTAAAAGACTGCACTCTGAAATATCTATTTACATCAGTATCTCTGCAGACAACATTGTTATTCTTTACTTGAGCTATTTCCAATTCAGATTAAAGTGAAAGTATATCAGGTCCTCACTAGTAATTTAAAAATGCTCCACTCATGTGTGCCAGGTTTTATATATTTTGGAACATATGCCAAAACATAGCTGCTTAAGACAGGGTGATTTAGGAGAGGGAATTGTGTGAGAAAGAAAATGAATAAAACAATCACAAAAATATTTTATTCTTCTGATTGAATTTTTATCTCATCTCATTTCCATGCATTCCCTTTTTTTGTTTGTTTTTCTTTTTTTTCCCCTCTCTAAAGTCAGTGACACTGAATGCTGATAAGATTACTTTGGTGCAGCTCCAGCCCATCACATTATTTAAGAAACTTCCACACATACACTTTAAATAAATAAATCTGTCCTGAGAATATTTCCTAACTGGACTAAGGACTCACCTGAATACTACAAAACACTGTGAAAAAGGTATTTGGTGGCAGATGATGAATTTCCTGATTGATTCTCTGTTCTTGGAAAGCTCTGCCTTAACCCACTGACATTTCTATTTGTTGGCCATGCTCCTGTGGCAATGCCCAGGAAAGTCAAAACCAGC
>VWYE01024261.1:11395-142900 GCA_013398995.1 Alaudala cheleensis
GATATTACATGATTGCATTGTTTCTGTTGGTGAACTGTAGCAGGAAGAACAGTAATCTGGTTTCAAAAACTGTTGGTAATGTAAATGACCAATTCAACCAGAAGTCCAGCTATTAAAGTTAGTGCCATTGAGAATCCTCTAGAAGTAGTACAGTGAAACACTAAAATAAAATGTTTACTGCTCACACAGCTGCTCAAAATGCCTGAAAACGCAGCAAAGTCATGCATTGTTTTATTTAATAATAACAGAAAAAAAATTTTACTCTACAGCTAAAACATTTTCTGCAATAAAAGGAAACCTCTACGTGATATGGAAGCTATTTCATCTTCCACTCACTCCATATTTTCTGCATTTAATTTTCATGAGCCCCTCAAAGCCCCTTTGAAACCGTACAGTTTCTGGGTTTGAAAGGATTATAAATTTCATGGGTGAAGTCTCCCTAGCAAACATGCTGGGACGTGTTATTGTCATGTCACTTCTTATATTGACAAGCTGGTGATGAAAGCTGGGTGTGCTTCCCCCAAATCTGATCTACTGCAGCTTCTAAATCACAGACATGAAAGGCAGCTGTATCCAAGATACAAGTCAAGGTGTGCCAAGGCCTCTGAGGATTCAATGAACAAAGATTTCCTCTGATTCGAAGGTGTCACTATTTGTGAGCCATTTCTGCTTTATGTTGAGGCACTTCCTATAAAGCTTGATAGCTACATCACACAGAGCAAAATCCTGCAGCCTTAAATCAAACTTAGGAATACTTTATTTAGAATAATTAGAGGATATGCTATGGGCTAGGTGAATTTTGTTGGTGACAAAAATCAAGAGTGGCTCAAAAGTAGAGATCTACACCGATTGAAAATGAGTTTATTTCTATCACAAATAAAAGTGGTCCAGAGGATTCTCTATTTACAGCCACTCACTCCTGGCTCAGGGCTGTTCTGTGAGATCAGGGTTTTGGGGATGTTGAAATACAATCTCTTATCACTGGTCACAAGTTTCTGAACTGAAAAATCACAATGGCTTTCACCTCAGGACCACTGGGACCAGCAAGGATTAGCAGAGCCATAAAAATGACTGAAGAACTGAGAAACCAGCCTGGATGAAAGATTTAAAACTTCAGACTGTTTATGTCAACAGGGAAAATTTAAAAGAATATATCTGAGCTTTGCCCCCAAAAANGCTACCAAATGATATCTTCTGCAGCAAGGGAGATCTGCATTTCTGTATGATTTCCATTACAGAGGTCTGACCACTGTGGATCATTCCAGGTTTCATTTTTCATAAATTTCATTTTTTAGTTTGGCGGGAGATAATAACATTCAGCCAGCTGACCCAACCTCAGATAATTACCATCAAAATTGGTCCTGCAGCCTCAATTGGAAAAAAGTGTTCCTCTTCCTGCCTGAAACTACTGTGCTGCATGGGTGCATTTCAGCAGCACCAAAATAATTACACCAGAGTCAAAGACCTAGGAAATAATTAACTGCAAATACCTCTATATATTTTTTTTCTGGTTGTGAAATATTCAGTGGTCATGCTGTGTTTGCATTTGTTCTTGTACTCACTTGGATGACTAATCACTTATAATACTCATTACTGAGGATGGAAAATACAGTGTTTACCATTAATGGCCACATGGTAGAATCTACTTCCACTTTTAGGGCCTAGTCATCACCCAAAAATTAATAAATATTTTGCCATTTATTCCAGTTGATACTGAAACAAAACAAATAAATTGAAATAGGCTCATATCTAAGCAGAATTGGGGCTATTTAAAAAGATTTTAAAATGGTTTTCTGGGTTTTACCCCCACTGGACTGCCTGAGGCAGAATTTCCAGAAAAAACGGTAACAAATTTCCTGAGACTGCTGGGTTAATTCAGCATGCAAAGCATTTCCATGTGGACCAGGGAAAAGAAATGTCACTTCAGTAAACAGTTTTAAAAGTATTCCCAGGATCTGACGATTAGTTGTAAGGAAATTTCTGAGTTTTTCAGGATTTGCAACCTTTCTGTTTTCTACAAGTGGGGAGACTTTATAAGCACAAACCAGATTGACCACTTTTTTGTCCCAAAGCACGGATGATTATTTCCCTAAAATAAAAATCTTTAAAGACACAGAATGATTTAAAAATGTATGAAGGCACACGAGAATACCACCTGCTGTATCACAGCTAGAGTATTTGGTCTGTAGGTCAGATAAGAAAACCTGAAGGAAAAAAAATATCTTGCTGACAAGACATTTTCCTATTCAAGTACAAAGTGTGAACACATTATCAAGGATGTGTTTGCCAAGGCCCAAAGAATCTTTTGTATCTCACAGTTCTTTCTGAACAGAACACTTTCAAAACTCTGTAGAAGAAATTGCTGAGTAGAACGGAAGTTCCTGATGAAACCACAGAAATAATTACTCAACAGAATCAGAAGATGGCTGAAAAATAAAAATGGGATTGGAAACAATGGACTGGAAACAAAAGCAGTGAGTCAGGCTGGAACATTAATACCAACTGTCCAAGCCTTAAAAAGTAAGCAACTTGACTAGAATAAGATAAAAATGGGTTTAAAAAAATTGTAGTTCTTGGTCGTAACATTCCTAAAATCCAAAACAGCACAGTCAGATTTGGGTTCCTTTTCAGAAAATGCTGGAAGTTTTGCCACAAAAGTGTCCACGTGTATCCTCATTCAAGCAGAATCCAGGGTTTCTGTCATTTCACATGAACAGACACTGCATTACTAAAATCTTCTCTGGAGCTCACTGGTGCCTGCTTTGAAGTGAATATTAAATCAGTTTGTAGATAACTTGCAATTGCTGTTGAATTTCAATTGTTTCTCTACCCAGGCATCCAGAGTGCAATGGCACTCAGAAGGCTACTGGAAAATCCAGGGAATAGAAGCAGATTTGCAAAACTCACACCCTCAGTGTTGTCCCACAGGGATTCCTCATATTATAAAGCTTATGGAGGGTGATCAAAACATTACAGAATGCTTTTAGTTGTGACATGGCTTTTGAATGAACTGATTTTTGGAAGAGATTAAAATTGGAGATACTCATTAGAGATGGCTAAAGAAATGTTGAAGGAATTGGAGGAGACCCGTGATGCAATTTCGATATGTCAAACTCTTTCATGTATGCAGTTGTGAACCATTTGACACCAGAGCACCAGGACACAAAGGATCTTCCAGATCCAAAATACTTTCATGTTAGAAGGAACCCAGCTATAAGGAAGCTGCAGTAGAATATTAACAATGTTAACAGAAATTGATTTTTTTTTTTTTTTAATAACTTCTCCTTCAGTGCTTTTCCTAATTCAGTCATGGTAGCAAATTAATGGACAGAATGTCATGGAAAGTTTTAACTTTCAATAGAAAATAAAGATCCTACAGGAACTTGCAATGCATTTGGAAGATGTATTCCAGTGATGAATTTGTTTCTAGCTAACAAAAAATCAGGACTGGAAAAATGTGAGCATGATAAACTAGGCTCACACTAAAGATTATAGTTTTTAACAAGCTCTGAAATTTTCAAAGAAAGAGAACAGCTTTTTTTTTTTTTCCCTTATAAATATCATGATTACATTCCTCACTTTAAAAGCAGCATTTCACTGTGTGGCTCCCAGAACTGGAAAAACTACTAGGAAACCAGAACAACTTGCAAAGCAGGGTGAGTCAGTGCCAGCTCCATGAACTGCCTCTCCCATTTATATCAAAGCCTGCAGGTTTTACAAAAGCCATTTTTACTGTGCTGCTAATTCAACTTTCAGTGTGTGATGTCTTGGGTATATTGATAATCCATACTCTCTCCTCTTTGTTGTTTTATAGAAGTAAAACATTCAAAATCCTTATCCATGTCAGTCTCAGCAAAGGAATCTTCATATTCCTCAAAGATGATTCTGCTTTCAGATAGCAGGGCAGAATTGATGAGGTGCATGAGCAGCTATCAACACCCCAAGAAAGCTGTTAACAATTTTTGGCAGGCATCTCCATTAAATAGGTTCTATCTGGAATGAAGCACAGGCCAAGGAAATCTGAATTTCACTGCTGATAAGTCAGTCTAGCCCACAACACAGACTCATTTTTTGGTTCTCAAAAAAGATAAAGGAGTGTTCTCTGGGACTTTTTTGGCAAGCTGTACTGGAAAGGTATTTTGGCAAGGATACAAGGGAAAATGCTCACTGAGTCTGAACATACCTGGAGATAAGCAGTATCCATCTCCCAGAGAAGTCTTTATTCATTACTATCAAAACATACTTGGCAAAAGTTCTCAGTTTACTTCAAAAGTAATGAGGGCTAGAACATATTTGAGATGAGGAATAAATTGGCTGAGACACAGCATTTTTTTCTCAATTTTAAGCACTTCATTATGAAGGCATATTTATCGACTGCTATTCTTTTCCAGGTTCTGACTGCTATTAAAACAATCAGGATGAAGACAAGAGACAGGAACTTCTTGTCCACATCAGGATTCTAGAAGAAAAATGAAGTTTACCCAGGAGATTCCTATGCTACAACTCTTGAGATGGATATCAAAACAAAACAAAATAAATCATAGAGGTTTAACCTTCCCATTGTTTTATAGATGAAAAGATCATTCCAAAGCCAAAAGTAGAGTATTGGGTATGACCAGTTCTCAAAATGATCTTGTGCAGAAAGTAAATTCTTTCAGTTGAAACTGGCTGGTAAAATCTAAATGTTTTAATTAGTATTTTTTAACTAATCTGAAAGCCTTTTGTTGCAGCTTATGTGCTGCTGCATTTTTTAGTCTAAGCCAAAAACTAACAATCCATTTCATACACATGAGAAGAGATGGGGCCTCTCCAGCAGCCAGTGCTGGTGGATAGGCCAGAGGGGGAAAATCCAGACAGAGGAAAAACTAAATTAACAAATTTGGAAAAAGAAGCAGAATTCACCTCCTCAATTCTAATTTTTTGCTCTCTGCGCCCTGATGCATTGCAGGGCTATTTTTCTTGGAATGAATCTTCTTGTCCGAAAAAAATTGCTTCACTGACAAAATTGCTTCACATTCCATGAAAAATACTTAGAATTCATAGTCTCTTTAATTTTCAGGAGCCTACATTTCAAAATTTGGTCCCAGCAATGAAGGGATGATGGGTATTCCTCTCCTGATAACCAGCAGAAAATATATAGCTCAGTTCGGAAGTGACATGAGGACATTGGAGGCAAATTCCTGCATCAGACCAGAAATGCCACAATTCTGCCACCCTGGAGCTGCTTTGGTTGGTCTGACTCCTGGAGCAGCATACATTCTATGAGTCCCAACAAAGGACCTCACTTTCCTTCACCATTTCTGTCCTTTTAAAGGGAGATTGGTTGAATCAGTCAATTTGTTGCAACTACACTCAGCATCACTATTTAATTTTTGAGATTTCTGCCAACGTATCCCATCTCATTCCTTGAAAATACAGGTTGTTTTTGTGGTTTCTTTGCAAAGAGCATCTCACAGAGTCGGTGAAGAATTTAAATCTCTTATCTTGTTTTAAACTGTAACTTTGATGCTTCAAGGGGAAGTTTTAAAAGAATATTTAATTATAAATATTTCAGGAAAACCTGATGAAAATGAAATATAAAAGATAAGGACTTTTTGCATTTTATAAAGAAAACGTCCAGTTAAGATGAAGAAAAGTGTTTTCCTTTGTACATTTGATAATAAAATAACCTTTCCTTCTTTCATTAGTAAACCTCAACAGGGTATTTTTTCTCAACACTTTTTAATCTTAAATTTTTTATGAAAAGGATTTTAGAAATGTCATGGACAGCTTGGACCAGCTGAGAGCAGGAATAATGAGGGATGGGTGCTATACAGAAGCTGCTGCATTCTGCAATGCACCTTTAGGATGACCCGTGGCACCTCTGCTACGGAGTTCTGGCTCTCCAAAACACAAGACAACAAAAGCAAGTGCTATTTTCAATTTAAAATCTCTCTTCAGAGCACTGACCAGTACAAATACAAAAAGGCTGGCTGGTGACCTATGGATGTGCTGCAGAGCTAATCTGTCACCAGCAGAGATGAACAAAGCAATCAGAGGACCACAAGCAAAAAATTATATCCTCCGCTTTGTCCGCAGCTGCAGATGCAGCACCAGCTGTCCTTAACAGAATCAGACTGCGGGGAGAGATCAGCATTTGTTTCTTGGTGTTAGTGTCTCCTTCAACAAAAACAAACAGTAATAACACAGGCAGGAGCTTTGCTGCTGGAAAGTGCATGAGATCTCCAGGGGATTTGGGAATTAGGATGTCTTTAGGAGGTCTTCCTAAAACATAGTGACTCTTGAAACCTCAACAGTTTTTCAATATACAAAATCTCAAAAGAGAGGCAGAGAAATTCTTCCCAGACATCCTGTAAAAGCCCCTTACATAAATAGAAACACTTAGACTGAGTATTAAGAAGTGGCTGTTGTTGAGCTTTTTTTAATCATTAATTTGACTGCTGTCATGATGCATCAACAGTGTTGAATGACCCTCAGATATTCAGCGACTACTACTGCAATCAAAGGATAAAATAACACAGAGACAGAAAGAAGATGAAGTAATACAATTTAAAAATTTTAGAAAGCCTTGTTATGTTTTAACAGAATAGATCAATTCTGTCTCATGTCTGGAAAACATCCTAAGAAATACTAATAAACCAAGTATATACAAATACAATAATACAAAAATCAAGAATTACCAAGCAGATTAGAAGCATTCAGAGATATATTGAAGGGGTCTGGTGTGAGTGGTGAGGAGCTGATTGAGGGTGTTGGGTCTCCCTCTTGAAACACAGGACAGCTCAGAGATGGCAGTGAAAACACTTTCAGAAGATTGTCAGTCTGGTTGAGCGCCCTCCCTAAGGAAAAAAATGTCACATAGATTCATGGACTGCACCTGATTCACTGTTGATAAATCAGATTTTTGCCTGAAAAGCAAAGGAGGAAGCCAAATGTAGAGACCTGTAGGCTGGTACACAGATGCCCAAAGAAACCTTCATCTGGAAAATGCCTCCCTGATGCCCAAAGGAGAGCACAAAGCAAACTCTCAGTGTGTGCTCAGAGCAGTCAGGAAGTGAGAGTAGCTTGGCTTTTTCCACTGACAGCAACTCAAATTAAGACTGTACTACATTTATTACCTTTTCCATCACGTCTAATAACACGACATCATCTCAGTATTGACAATTTCCCTTCAGTGCCAACAGAATATTCTTCACAAAATGGTTGGTAAACACATTCAAAAGGAGCCCAGAACCACACAAATGCATTTGATGTGGGTATCTGAGTTATTTTGCCATCACTGGAGAACAAGCAGTTCTACAGCTCAGACTGTTTGATCGCTGCACTGGATACCACGGAGTGTAATTGATAAATGTCAGATCTGCTTTGTACATCAAGAGTTTTTACAGTGAAACATTGCTCTTTGAGCTCAGGACAAGAGTTAATTAAAAAGTTGGTACCAAAGATAACATCCTCAGCAGGGAGCATCTATTGATCTCTACAGCAGCATAAGAGACAGACTGATATGAGATTATAAAATGTGCACATGGAACAAGGCTGATTTCCACAACTTTTCCTTATCTTGTAAGCCCAAGACAGGATACTACAAAATATTAAAAGTATTAAAAGTGTGGCAAATTGCCAAGAAACCTAAAAAAAATCAAGCCAATGCTGTTGTTTCTTCAAGTTATACTGTCCTTTTTCAAATCCTGTACAAAATTCCCATTTTCTTTAACATGTTTGTCTTCCCGTTTCCTCCTATAGCTCTTAATTTCAGTTAAAGATTGGAAATTTATTAAAGGCTTTCATTGCATTGTGAAGCATACTTCTTCCCACAGTTGGAGACCTGATACATTACGGCATACCTGAGCTTTGCTTTATTTCCCATCCTATTCTATTGCTTAGGAACTGAAAAAGACAAGAAGAAATAATATCAAATTCTTCTCTAAACTGTGCTATTTTGTTTCTAGGAACAATTTCTCCACATTCTTCTACTCATTATTAGTTTTTTGTAAAACTCAGTGTATGGATTGCTCCCCCAACACCTATATTATTGAATTTGGGAACTGACGATTGTGTAAAAAATTCTCCTTTTTTTGCAGTTTTTAAAAACAAAAATTAGGCGTTGGTTTCACTGCTTCTGTGATTTAAAGTTTGAAAGAGCTGCTGAACTGCTCCAATGAGGCTTTCAAAAGAACAGGTCTCATGATTAAGATTGATCTCTCAATTTTTTCAAGGTTTTACAGTCCTGCAGGTGGTTCTGAACAGGAAAGCTGCTCTTGTCTTGTGGGCTCTTGCTGACCTCACTGCTTTTTTGTTGCATTCAGGAATATTCAGGACTCCAGGCCAGCACATCCCATCCATCCACACCCTGTGCTGCCTGTTTGAGCTCTCCTCTCCCTTGGTTTGGACAGAGAGTCATTTCATTCCTATCAAAGCCCAGGATTCTGCTCCCACTCAACGACCCAAGGTTCAAACTAACACCAAGCACATTTCTCTTTGAAACATCCTCAGTCACACACTGCCCACATATTCCAAGCCCTCAGACTCTTTAGGAAAGCTGAGTTTGAGAGCAGCCTAAGCCCTGAGCTTTCAGATATTTCCCAGTTTCATTCCATGGTGATTCCCCCAGCTATAAACCACACATGCCAAGAGCAGGTCTGGAGCACAGCTATTAGGGCTGGCAATGAAGGCTGGTAAAGGAAGGAAATTTTTTTGGATTTCCAGAGAGTTAAAACAAATGCTTTTACTTTATGGTCAAGCAAGTAACAGTTGAAGTAACTCGAGTGAGGTGGATCTGGATTCAAGAGTAATCCTTGTCCATGGAGAGCAAATTCTGCTTTCTGTTACAGGTCTATCCTTCTCTTGGTTTAAAGAACATGAACTGGATGAGACCTTCTATTTGTGAGATCTTGCTATCTAGACTGGCCCTTCCTGGCATGCCCAGGGAGGTGCTCTGTTCTCTCCTCTACTCAAAAACTGCTGCCAAACCCTTACCTTTTTATAGCAAATTGCTATAAAAACTATCTCACATGGCAGGATCTTGAAGCAGCATTGTTGCAGCTTAGGACTTACCTTAATCTAAATTGAATTACCTCCTGAGCTTTCCAGCTGGAAATCAAGGACTACCTGTTGAAATTATGGTGTAATTCAGGAGAAAACCTAACCCAGATCCCAGAGCATTAAGCTTGCTGGGTGTGGCCCTGAATATGGCTGGGGGCCAACAAAGCACAGACAATTTGTGATCTTTCCGGGAAAGCATGGAAATATTAATGGAATCAGGGTGAAAGGGATCAGTACATTTTAGGATCAAGACTGTTCCCCAAGCTGACTTGACTCTTTTTCATGAGTTAATTCAAACTGAATAAAAACTCAAAGACAGAAACCATGACCAACACAAAGAAAAGGAAATTCCTTGCTTGCTGTGTCAAAAATAAGTAAGATAAGCCCATTTTTAGAACATCCCAAATATTGAGGGGACTCTGCTGGTTTTCAGACAGGGTTAAGGAAATCCTGCAGGGAATGTGAAGAGACAAGCTGGCAGAGCAGCTAAAAGGGCTGCTTAGAGAGCAGCAAAAGATCACAGAGACTTTCTGTTGTTGTTGTTGTTGTTTTTTGTCTGGTCATGCCTGAAAACCTGTCCTTTTTTTATGGAGCATGGAGCTACATTATGCTAAAAGATCGACATTATCAGAATTGATCTCCTCGTTTTCTGTTTTCTCCTGTTATTACTAAAAATGATGTCAAGTGATGGCGAAGTGATGTCAAAGGATTCCCACTCTGATTGCAGGTTAGATTGGTGTGGTGGCCTTTGCTGTGTATTTTTGATGTCCTCACAGGCAAAAGCCTTTTTTTCAGGGCTGAATCTATTCCAAAAAATTCCACATAATGCAATCTTTGAGAAATGTGTTAGGATTTTTCTGATGCCCCTGTCAAAGCTCTCAATTAGTGACCATAAATAATTCCATTTTTATTATCTTCCTTGAGCATTTTTGAATTCCCTAAGGCTCTGGTTTGGATGTTGTGTGTATACATGCATCCCAGAGGTGTTATTTCCCAACAATCTTGCTTCAGTTTTCATTGTTATGCAGATGATGTGAAAAAACAGTTTTTGGCATTTTCTCTATCACTCAAAAACTATCTGGGCCTCCATTTTTGCTTTAAAGCTCTGCCATCCTTTTTTTTAATTTTGTTTTTCCATAAACACTGGTAAAACAAAAACCATTTTTATCACCTTTCTTCAACTCACAGTCTTTGTCCTTCTCTCCTCTTTATATTTCTTACTAATGAATATAAATTTAAAGAACACCTTCACCTATGAACATTGGATTTTCTGGATCCAGTTCACCTTTTAAGTGACCAGATAAAATACCTTTCATTATATCATCTCAGCAACAAATTTAAATAACTCTCTGACACAATTTTGAAGAGGCTGTTGCTGTCATGCCTTTGCAAGATATCAAATTAAAGTGATTGTTTTTATGCCCATGTCCTGGTGGCAGAGCAAACACATGGATTACAACAGATGAACTGCACATTTTAAACATCCATTGATCCCAATTCAGTGAATGCCATCAAAAATTCCAACCCTTGCTTTGTTGTAATATCTGATAAAATATATGAAGAGGTCATGAAAACAGATAATTTCTGTTTGTCACAGAAATCCTGGTTAACGATTTACTCCCTTGTTAAAGGTATGATCCAACTCTAGAGAGATATCAAAATGAGATATCTTAATGCACAAATCTTAATGTTTATATAACAAACCTTGACATAAAAGACACCCTAAGCCGACACAAGCAGGCAGGACTTTCTGAGGTGTAAAGCAGCAACTCCTGCACCTGCTGTGAAGCTGCAACATGATTTTTCACCTGATGATATCTTAGAGAATTATCCACATGGATTAAATGGTATTTTTTAAGACTGGTTCAGTTTTATAACCTTGACACCATATTTTGGATGTAGACATGTTTTTACTGATATATCATATTTAACTTATCTCACAAAGGAATTGCAATGATTGCCATCCAGAGAATGACATGGAAAACTCAGCACTTTTCTCATTCTTCTCTCTGTTGCAATTTTTTTTGTCTGTCTATCACTCAGAATGCATTAATGATAAAAGAAAAAACTTATTTTATAACATGAGTTTTATAAAATAATAAGTTTTAAAAAAATAAATTTTCTATAATTTATAAAAGATAGTGGTGTCTATTCTGAGCTGTGTGTAGATTGCAAAAGTACATAAAAAAATAATACCCAAATTATCTGTTCTGGCAAAATTCTTCACCAGGAACTATTACGAGGAATATTCAGAGATGCAATAATGTTTTAAACACCAGGATACGCCATAAAATGTTTCAGAGAAATTTAATCCAGCCATAATACACAACTAGATAAAAAAAAAGCTAATTGTGCATATATAATCAATAATGTCATGCCAGTTTTATAGGATATATAAAATCTTTATGTTTTCTTCCAAAGTCTCACTTTAGAAAAAAACCCAAACCACTCTTTTGCTAAGCTTACCAAAGTGGTTGTTAAACATCCTCAACTTAGAAGCAGTATTTTACATAATGTAAAGACTTTACTGAATTACTCCATTCTTCAGAACTTTTCACTCACATAATTTGATCCAACATTGTTATAAAATGGTTTTTGTAATTGAAAAGAATGTAAGAAATAAATAATTTACAAAGTCTGACAGAAATGCATGAGCATTTTTCATTTCCCCCTCTGCTTGCTTCTCTTCACGACCTCACTCCTGCCTCATAATTCCCTGGGAGATCAGGGATCCTTTGAGAATGTTGCTTAGAAAGGAAAATTAAAGAGAATCTGCCTTGATATATAGGATAGGAGACCCAGTGGGTCCCTTTTATCCCAAATTGTTGGATAATTTCATGACCCTCCCATATCAAAGGTATCTCTGAATAGCCTTGATGCTCATCTGAGGATCTGCTGGTCCCAGCTGTCCCCCACCATGCATATGCCTCTGTGGGTACTAATCATGGTTTAGGGATGGCCCTAAAAAAAATCCAAACATTTACAGTGATCTGGTGAAAGGAGTCGGAGGATTTAGGAACCAGGGCAATTTGTGTCAACTCTTTTTGATTTCTGTAGCTAAAAGTTCGTGTCATGTGCCTGCTGGAGCAGAGTGAAGCCTGGCACACAGAAAGACAAAGAACACCAGTGCACCACAAACTCTGCTGCAAAGAGAGCTAATGACTGATTTGCTTAAAACCTTTGACACTAGAAGTAATAATACTTAGCCATAATGAAAATATTAATGATTATAACAAGAGAAACACCTATGAAGATGCTAGCAGTGGCTGTCAGTTAAGAAGCTTTAAGCTGTAATATCCTTTGGTATCAGTCTGCTAAAAAATAGGTTGAATAGAAGGGTGACCCTGACAAGTGGCAAAGAAAGGAGAGCTCAACATCATTTTAAACTGGACCACAACCACTTCTCTAAACTGAGGAGGAAAAAAAGTCAGGACTCTAATTAGAGACTCTGCTTTGGTGATAAGGACAGCTAAGCACGGGAACAGATGGGCTCTGGAATCCCTGGGATCTCCATCTTGGGCTTGAGAACTGACAGGCAAACATCCAAGCTTTCAGTTGTCAGCAAACCCCAAAGCAGTTTGGCCAAGGCCAACTCTGATGCTGCCACAAAATGCCTGGGCATGGTTTAGGGGATTGCAAGGACTCAGAGGCATTCACAACAATACCAGTCAGACAATCCTGTTTCCAGACCATTTCCAGAGAGTTTGGCCATCTGGAGCTAAGCCATGAAGTACCATTTCATCTCAGGGCCAGACAACAGAGCCTGGATCATTTCATATATTACTACAAATGCAGTTTCTAAAGTCCTTCATAGCCTAGTTTTCCAACATTTCCAACAGTTCTATTGTATATTCACTAAGATGCAGCCATCAAACAACATTACAAAGAAACCCACTACATGAATTTTGGGAAGAAATTATTCAGTTGCTCAGAAGAGTAGAAACTTCTAGATACAATTAGGCAGAGGCTTCATTCTGTTCCTCATCCCTGTCTTGTTCCTTGGACTGTGAAAGGGCAACATCACAGAAGAGCAAACCCTCAGCAAGTGGTTCAGCCAAGAAGGAAGATGTGAAGTGGAGTCAAGAGGAACAGTACAAAATTGTTTGAGCTTGAAAAGGGTTAATATTATGAAGTAGGATTTATTTATAAAAATACCTTGATTTCTTCAGAATTTCTTCCTTCCTCCCTAAATAATTCAGCCAAAGTTCCTGTTGTTGCTGTTTGTTCAAAGTACATTAGACAATTTCCTTCTGTATATGTTGAGGTTTTGTAAATATATGAGTAAATATACTTCTAAATGGAAAGTATTAACTACAGATGAAACCCACATCTAATAGTGACAGTACCATATGAACCTAAAATTGTAAATTTAACAATGGGAGCAATAGAACACAGAATCTAATAAAGGGTGTTTAAAATCTGGCTTTTTATTCTTATATTGATTTGTTCATTGTGCTTTCAGATATGGACAAATTATGCCCCCAAACCTAATAATGTAAGAGACTTTCATTAGTTTGAGAAGTTTAGTTTGAAACAGAGAAGACAAAGGAAACTCAACATTTATACTTTCCTTTGAGGGGGACTGTGAGCTACATAATATGACTGAAGCTGTGTCACAGTGGCTTTTGCTTCTAACACCCTAAGTGACTGGCTGAAAGAAGGGCAGCTGGAATGAAACCTCCTGGTTTTTGCTCAGCTGGGCCAAACTGTCATGCCATGGCAGAGTAACTCTGAGTGATCCATGAGCATATTTCCTGCTGTTGCGAATAGCAACATGACAGCGATGAATTCTCTGTTTATTCTGAGTTAAACCCTTTAAAGGCTTAGGGAAGAATAAGCTGTGTCTGCCTGAGTGTCCTGGGACTCCTGAGACTCCTGCCCTGAGGTTCAAAGAACACCAGGTTTCAGCAGAGTCTGAGGATAAGAAGGCACCAAGAACAAGGGCAGCTGTCGAAAAAGCAGCCTCAGGCAAGCGTCCTGCAGTGAGAAAGACAGACATGCCAGGAGCCCAAAACATTATCCCTAGGATAGTGTAGAGAAATGCAAAATTTCCCATTAAATCACAGTTAGAAATACTGCTTTTAGTACTGGCTTTTTCCTGGAAGGAAATTGCACAATTTGTCCCCCTTATTTGGGATAATAATCAAGCCTATGTGAGTGTGCCCAGTACAAAGCACATTCTAATTTAAGTTCCCAAATATCCTGGAAAGTCAGCCTCCAGTGATGGCCCTGATTGTGGGGCTGAACTTCTCCAGAGGATTGTGAATCCTGGAATCCCTCTCAGCCATCCCTTCACAGACAAATGTTCAACAAGAGTACTCAGTGCCACCTTGAACAAAGATTGGTAATGCCCAGAGTGTCCATCCAAGGGGGACCAAACCTGGGAGGGGAACTTAGGCTGGACAATTGCATGGCAATGCAGTTTCCATGTAATTATAAATTCAGTATTTCCTGCAATAAGTATCTGACAGGCAAACTTCTCCTCTGCTTTCAGCTAGAGCATGGATCATGTGCAGTGGTCCAGCCAGAAACCTGCATGCTCCTTGTCTTGGAATCACACTCAATACAGACAGCTGGAAGTGAATGTCACAGTCCTCGGGAGATTATTTTCCTTCATCTATAACCTCACTTAGGTAACATTTCTGCATCTTGATTTGGAGTTATTAAGAAAGGTAAAAGTGGCAAATAAATATTATACTCTACAATAGCGCTTGAGACTGTCATGGCCTCCAGATACTCTTGATATTGCTTGTGTATTGTAAAAGAAAAAGCTATCTAGGCTTAACAAGAGGAAGATGTCTTACAGATTTTTTGATGTATTTTCACCTATTCAAACACTCTGAGTTCACAGAGCTAGCCAGAAGCAGCATGGCAAAGAGCATTAGAGAGGATATTTATTTTTCCTTTCAAGATCACAAAAAGGGACAATGTTCCATTATCAACATATTGCTAAGTCTGCATTACCAAATGCATGAGGACATCAAATATTTCTTTTCTATGGGATTATCTGTAATTTTTTTATAGACAAATCCCTACTGTATCAAGTTTTGTGCTCTCCAGCAGGCTGCAGTTCACCTTTCACACAAACATAGCAAGATATATTTAATCTTCTTGTTCTCCTCAGGATCAAGAAATAGTACAAACCTTTACACACTGCATTGTTTAAGCTGTATCCAAATAAAGACTAAATTTTTACTCCTGCTAATATAACACCTTATTTTATTTCCATTTACTTCATTGAAGTTTTTGGGGTTGTTATATCAGTTTGAGATTCTGGCTGTAACAATGTGAAGAGTTCTTCATAATGCAGAATGCAAACTGATCAACTGTCAGCTGGAGCTACTGAGCTGCTGGATCTGAACAAGGCTTTGTTCTCCAAAAAAAGTGTTCAGTAACAGTCTTAGGCTCCAGCAAACACTTCAGATCTGTGCAGCCAACACAGTCCTTAGGGAGAGCAAAAGGTCTGATGTTTTATTTATGAACTACAGCAAACAAAGAAGAGCACTAAATTCTTGTCACCTGCAAATGGACTAGATGACTGCCCTGAACAATCTAACAGAAAAGGACAGAGTAAAGTATTTGTCATTTAAAACTTGTGAATTTAGACTGTAATAGAGCTGGGCAGACCAAGGCAAAACCGGAGCCAGGCACTAAGAGAGGTCCTGCACAGCTCTTTGCTCCTGACCCCTCACATGTTCCCAGCATCCCTTCCAGCAAACTGCTGCTCAAACTGAGCAGCCAAACAATGCTGCAATTCTGGAAATTAAACTGAACAACAATGGGACTAAATTCATTTGTTGTCTCTTTTCAACAAGAATTTGACAATAGCTTTTCAGAAATAAAGAGCTGGAACACCACCCATCCATTTTGCAGCCTCTACTGAAAGAAAACAGAGCAAAAATAATAATAAAAAAATTCCATCCAAACAAACAAAGCAAACAAAGAAGCAGAAACTCCTGCCATAATTAAGAGAAGGGAAAGCTCTGTTATAACCCAGTGTTCTCAAATCAGAGGTTACCTTTGCAGGAGATTTGATGGGCTGCTTTTGATATCACACACATCATTACTGAGGCTTAATTACTGCCTTACTGCACAGCAAAACTGTACCCACTACCCATTCCAGAACTACAAACTATGCCTTAGCCTAACTTAAAACCAAAAATATTACACTGAGGGAGCTTAATCTGCATCCTATAATTGGCTTTTCCTCCAGTACATTCACAAGAGTTGGACAAGTAATTCCAACTACTCTTAGAAGCAAACTACACCTCCACAGAGACTTTTCCCTTCCATCATCTTTTTCTTCACCATCCTCTCACAGCAGGTTTCCCAGGCAGAAGCACATACTCAGGAAGTTTGTTTTCTAGGTCAAAATACTTAAATAAAAAAAAAAAAATGTACAATCCAGGTGGCACAGACAACAATGTCAGAAATACAATCCTTTCAATGGTTCTTCACTCAAAGTCTTTTTCATCCCCTTTTTCATATCTTTTCATACATTAATGCAATGTCACATTGCAGAGCTTCATTTCAAAAGATTGTCCTTCCATTTGAAAAATAATGTGCAAAACTTGCAAATAACTGTTGG
This sequence comes from Alaudala cheleensis, assembly GCA_013398995.1. NCBI lineage: Eukaryota > Metazoa > Chordata > Aves > Passeriformes > Alaudidae > Alaudala > Alaudala cheleensis. The sequence goes on from VWYE01024261.1 coordinate 28,026, forward strand.
AAAAACTGGGTTTTTTTGGCATCTTCCAGATGACACTGCAATGAGGTGGCAGGGACGCCCTGGTAAAGGTTATACCATGGGGAACAGCAGGGGATGGTTCCAGTTGCAAATACTGAAAGATTTTCAGCTTTTTTTTCTTCATTAATCTAAAATGTGTTACAAAGAGCTTGTGTTTTTTGGCAGCTCATGAGCTTTCACCTCGACATCATATCATGAAATATCAAAAGCCAAATGGCACCATTACTTTTGTCATACTAAATTAGGATTTTGGACCAATCAAGAACTGGGAAAAAAGTGGTATGAAGGTTCAGCCTTCTAAATACCACTTGAATGTTGCTGTTCTCATGTTCTCAGGTAAAACTCTATGTTTGTAGGGAAATATTGAACATTTTAAAAACCAACATTTGGTAAAACACTGTTCCCTTTAAATTTAAGTGAGTCTTCATTCTAGGTTTTCTGCTGGTAATATGGCACCTTTCATTCCAATCTATTAAATTATATCTACTACTATTACTTACTCCTATACAGTTTTTCATAGCACATCACTTTCTCACCATCACAACAGAATTTAATAGCAGTTTTTATTAACTTGTTTATGATAGTGTTCATTAAAGATTTAAATGGGTATTCTAAAATTACAATGTAATGTACAGAAAACTTAGAAACAATTATAGCACTCACCAAAAAATTACCAGCAACTGTGCACTTTATATAAAACAATTTTTTAAAAAATAAAACAGATCATTAACGTACTGCCTGTGTCATGTCTTAATAAAAGCTAACTTAAACTGCTAGATTGAAAGAAAGTCACTTAAACACTTCTCTGATAATATGAATTTTCAGTTCAACCACACTAAAATATGTTTCTAGTCAAGTTAAATATTCATCACGTCCCTCACTTGAAATGAACACCTCAAAATAGGATTCTCAGAGCCATAGAATGTTTTGCACTAAAATAAATAATTTTATGCTAAAGTGACTGAAACAATTCTCATTAAAGTGCTCCTTGTGTCATTCACAGGGCCCAGCACCTTCAGCTGAGCTGCTGCACCCCACACAGAACTGAACAGACAATAACAATGATGTTAATCAATGTGGTGTAGCAAAAATTTATACCCATAAATTCCCCTACAATCTGTGACAGGATCACTGCACTCACTGTGGGAATATTCCAAACAAAACAAGCATACTCGTGCTGTGTCTAGAGACCAGATACAAAAATAATGAATAATTACAAGTGGTGTGCCAGTGGCCATCTTCACGGAGAGAGAGCAGGGAAAAAAGGGCTACATCATTTATTTAAGTTCTCTCATTCATGTGTCTGCCTTTTATTTTCTAGGTTGTCTCCTGAACTTTCCTTAGAAAACCCACAGGCTACACCCTGACACTGATGTACAAGCAGAAGTCTACAGTGAAAGCAAAGAGGAGCTTTGTTTATAAATGTATGGTTCAGAATCGTCAAAAATTCAGAAAAAACCTTCTGAAATTCCTAAAAACATTGGACAATCTCATCTAGACTTCTGTAGCAGGAAACCTGCCCAGTACATTAGAGGACACTGAAGAGTTCTTTAAACCTTTTCCTTACGTGTTTCTGACACCTCTGGCAAACAGATTTGTTGAGTGCTTTGATTAACTCTACTTTTTATCAATTTCACACAAAGCTGCACATGGCTGAGTTGCTCTTCTAGCCAAAGGGCTGGGGAAACTCACGGCCGCACCAGAAGGTCCCTTTTCTTTTTGCTTCTAGTTCCAAAACTAAGAAAAGGAGGACAGTGGAAGCATCAGAATCAGCAGAGAAACTGCATGGCTTTAGCTGGTGCTGGATCTTACGCAAACAGGTGAAAAAGGACAGGGAGGTCAGGCAAAAATACGACAAAGAGATGGTGCTACAAACACCTGAAGTGAAAAACCTGCTGAGTGGATGCCAGCTGAAAAAATGCAGGGGAAATCCTCCTGATTGCACTATAGAGTCATATAGGAAGAAATAATTAAGTAATTCTTTTAAAATTAAATAATTCATTCTAACACAGTTTAATAAATAAATCTTCCTGTCAGCCAGTATTTACATTACATCTTATCTGCTAATCCAATCAATCAATACATAAAACAAAAAAAATTAAACTTGATAAAATTATTTTTTTAAAAACATACATACACATACACACAAAAAAAATCAAACCCAAGTTTTAACTGGAATAAAGTCAGATTTTGAATAGCAAGTAAGCTTTGAGATTTTGCATTTTGTAAGGTCCAGAAGAAGTGCTGATTTTCAGAAGAAAGGCAAACAGAAAAGAGAGTCAAAACAAGAGGCTTGGCAGCCACTGAATGCCCTGTACCATTTAAATCTGTGCTGAATTCTCTGCTATACAGCACCTTGCTGTGCTCAATAGGGAGGAAAAGTAATTTCAAGCCTCATCTGGGACCACTGCAACCTGGGGTTTCACTGCAAGTCCTGGGGAAGAAAGGGCAAACAACATCCATCACACCTGCTCTTTATCCAAAACTTTGAGCTTGAAACTTCCTCCAGACACTGAAAATAGAGATAAATCTGAGAAGAAGAAGCAGAAAAGGGAAGAAAAAAGCAGCCTGCAATATTCTATAGTGAGGAAAAGCAACTATATAAATCAAAAGGCTGACTTATCAGTATAGAGATTTTTAATAGAAAAAATATCAAGGGGAGCACACCATATGGATCAAAGTGCTCTCCACATATGTTACTTTTTTCATTTGAAAAATAACATATGTGAGGAGATGCAGAAGAAGTCCTTTCTGAAGATCTCATCTGGTTTCTTTTTAATTGGAATTATATTAGATTTTCTATCTAACTTAATAGCAAATGACAGTTGTTGCTTCACTAAGTATTCCTGTCAGCTATAGATTGATAGATATGGATTCTATTTTCTTGAGTATGGAAGCTGGACTAATGAGTAACTAAATAGTTGCAAAGAAAGGAGACTGAAGACTACACAGTACAAAACACATAGAAGCTATGGAATCTTGTGTATTTATATAATTATAATTTCACTGGGCCTTTAGAGTCCAAGGACTTGAGGACTTCAGCAAGGCCATGAGATGCATAATCAAAGATTTACATTTAGAAAGTCACAACTGCACATTTCCAAGCACAGGAGCTTTTGGATATTTTTTGTGGATACTCTGAATTGACTGAGAGCTCATTACCAATGAACCTCCCAGCCTCCAGACCTGCAAGTCAGAGTCTCTTTGTCATGGTGTCAGAAACTGGAAGTGTTACCTACACATCAGCTTTTGGCTTTGTTTCACTCACCTGTGCAGAAAAAGTTTATTCTCATTATTGACAAGGTGGTGATCAGTCAAAGGTTGGCCTTGATGAACTCAGAGGCCTTTTCCACCCTAAATGATTGTGGGAAAAGCCAACAGTTTTGATTTACAAGTGAACAATCCAATAGTTTCTGCAAAAAAAGAGAACTCCTCAGATCAAGATTTTACTGCTGCTGCCAATCAACTTAAAAATGTCCTGTGTCAGTAAGACCTGTCCATCTCAAGATATCAGAGGCCTCTTTAAAAGTTGTGGGAGCTTATGAGAAAGTTTCAAAGATATTACTCAGGTAGGCAGCTGCAAAAATCTGACTTAACCCAGAATTTGTTTTCTGAAGAAAAAGCAGGATCCACCTTTAAACAAAACAAAAAAACCCCTTCAGCATTATGATATATGGCACTTCAGAAAGGTCCTAAGTCAGGTGCTGAGCTGAAACCTTAACTAGGCTGAGAGTGATGCCAAGTCACAACACAAGGAGTGGCTGGTTCCTGTGAGTCAGGGTCTGGGCCAGCTCAGTTCCATTAATGTTTTACTCCATTATCTGAGAGCTGACATCTTTTCAGTAATTACTGCAGATGATACCACCTCTAGTGTAATTAAAGAACGATTATTTAGAGTGAAGTGAGCCAAGATCATCCCCATCCTCTGTTTAGGCCAAAGCCAAAGAAGGCCTTGTCAAATAAAATGGATGTTTTGCATTAGGGAGCAAAAAAAGGGTGATGTAAAGAGTCAAGTAATTTGATGGGCAACGCTGCAGTGGAATTAATTCAATATGTTCAATAGGGCCAGTTCCATGTGCAGTAATACTGGACAGATGGGGATGATGGCTCTGTACTTCCCCTGCCTTTGCATTAGTGATTCAGGACTTACAAAGCAAACCTCAGACAGTGCCTGGCTGACTGCCCGGCCACAGAAAGACTGGAAGCAAAACACATTAAATGCTCCCGCAAATCTACATCCTCTGCAACCCTTCTGCAATGAGCCTCTTTCAAAATGACCTCTTGGACAGCAACCAGAAAAATAATCATCATTGACACACCAGCCCATAAACTTCTGGGATTAATGGTTAAATAATAACCAATGAGAACTGAAAGGAACTATTCACTTTGTGTGAATACTAATTAGAGAGGGTTGGAGGCATCCTTTGTTTTTGACTGTAACTAGGTAGAGGGATTAATTACAAGTCTTACTTAAAGCATAAAATACACATTTTCAGGAATTGCTGAACAGAAGAATGGAGTTAATAAATGCATTCTATCTGACACAGGAAGGTAAAAGATCGCATCTGACCAACACAACCATTTCCTAATCCATCAGGGTCAGTGTTTATACAACAAAGGTGATTCGTAGTCAATTGACAATAAAAGGTTTTTCCCAGCTCCTGATGGGAAGACAGGTATTCCCAGATTTACAGGGAAATAAGTTTGGTTCCTTGTTCAGTGCAGCCACCTTTTCAGGTATTAAGCATGGCCCTTGTAAATGCCATCCATAAAATATGGGCAGGTTCTCCTACTCTGTAAAGAAACATGTCATTATTGACATTTAAAAAACAGATGTAAGAAGAAATAGATTATTATCTGGAACTCTGGGTGTTGGTGACCTTGTGAGGATAATTAGATGTCCATTGAATTATTGGGCTTAAATAACTTGTATTTAGTGCCTGCTTAATTCATTTATCCTTACTTTCAATAGGTAAACAACAAATGAGAAATACTGTTAACTTGTGGTAACTCCATTTTTGAGTTTGTTAAATTCCAGAATAGCTTACTATTTTTAGTGGATTAATTTTTGTCTTCTAGCCTCATGTGAGGAAAGACACTGTGAAAGACAGTGTGATATTAAACTATCAAAGCTGTCTCTCTCTTGTAGCAAAACATTGAAAAAGTGGGCTTTGCTTTGCAATTAAGATTTCTGAACTGAAGGTTGGGTTTCTGCTTTAGTTACGTGGAAAAAATATTTTAGAAGCTGAGGGGGAAAGCTTAAAATTGCTTAAAGAATTTTTAAATATCAAATACAGAGGGTGATGCAGTGAAATGAAAAAATATTGACAGTTAATAGCAGCTCTTGAATGGGAAGGAGGACATGGCTGATTATCAGCAGCCTTCCTGAAAGACATCCTCCTTTCACCAGCATGACAAGATGAAATTCCAGCACTGAGAAAGCCCTGAGATTTGAGGCTGACAATCCACAGAAAGCTCTTGTGGAAGGAAAATTGAGCAACCACGTCTGTGGGTTTACCAAAGGGAGATAAAGGCACTGAGGAACACTGACATATCCTCTGCAAACAGGAGAATTCTCACAGCTGGGAGCTGACCACAGCTTCTTCCTGCTGTCCTCAAACCACAGCAGGACTGTTTCCAGCAGTTTTTTCCTGGTCCCGGGACTCATACAGCAGCTTTCCATAGGAGATGCAGCAGGGATGGGACAGCAGCACACCCAGTGTCCCTCCAGCCCTGTGGCTGAAGGAGCACAGAGAAGATGCTCCTCTCTCTCTCAACCTGAGGTAAGAACAGAACCAGTGCAGCCTCTCCCATCATTTTTATCTCTCAGCTATTTCATGATGAGAATGAGATGCAGCTTTATCTGAAGTTCATTCTGCTTCATTTGCCTCAGGAATGGGCATCAGATCAAGCAGAAGCACAGAAGAGCCTCTAGACAACAGAACCCCACGAGGCAGGGCCTTTTATTGTGCCAATCCTACAAACAAGTACAGAATAGCTAAACTGAAGGTAACTGTAGACTGTATGCAGCAGCTAGGATCATTAGTTTCTAAATATGGCCTGTAACTGTGTGCATTCTGTCTGGGTGATGTTGTAGACCTTGAATATGTCCTTCAAATTGCATAACACAAGAATTGGGGCATGTATTCTACCAAAAGTCTGAGTTTAAGCTGGGACAACCTAGAGACGGTCACCACTTGCTTAGTATGTTTTTTCTTAAATAACTTTTATCTATCACTGCTGCTTTCAGGGAGCAAACAACAGAGCATGGAAGGCAAATGAGGCTCTCTGGATGAAGGGCAGACAAGAGTCAAAGCAAGCAGTGCATTTTGTCTTACAGCCAAGCAGGGGAGGAGAGTGTCTCAGAGCAGCACCTGCAGCCATCCAGGATCCCAAGTATGTGCTCCACTTAAGGCAGATCAAAGTCGGGTGTCAAAGTTCTCTGCAAAATACATGTACACAGGACAGCACCCTGAGAAATAACACCCAATGCATGTTGTTCTTGTATTAATATTATTTTAGTGTGTGATTTTCATTGGTTTATTTAAAGCAGCATCATATATCTGATTCGTAACAGCACTCAGCAACTCTCAGCACACAACAAAAAAATATGTGACCTCAACAAGAAATAAACATTTACAATATTTTAAGGAAATAATGCCTTAGATGTCTCTGTGTGCTGTCCTGCACAGGAAATTAATTTGGAGACCATTATTAGTCAGATATCATTAAAGATAAGCGTTACAGTATGGAAATGAAGCTGTGCCATTTCTGACGTGTGCTCTTGCTCTCATAAGGGTGTGTTTCAAATACAGAAGCAAAAGGTAGACTTTAAAGGATCTAGAAACCTCATGAATTTTGCCATTTCCATTCCCAAAATTAACGTGATAAACAAAATGCAGCATATATTCTCTGTTTTAGGTGAGATGTCAAATTTGAATGTTGTTAAAATTGATAAAGTTAAAATGTTACATTGTAATTACATTACATTGTAATTACACATTAATTTTGAATTGTCAGAATCAAATGAAGCAAATTATTACAACATTCTGAATAGTAACTCTTCTAATACCCATAATGAACTAAGCAAAATCTCACACATATCCTTCAAAGCTCTCAAAATATTCAAGCCCTAAATATGGCAATTGTGCAAGGATTATTCAGCTTCATCTGCAGGTATTCACTTCAAGATTATTTTTTTCTAGATGAAAGAAGATACCCCTGGTATCCCCCATGATTATCATGGAAATGATTGACATGAACAGTTATTCACTGGGAATACTGCCAGAACAGGATTGATAATAAAACTATTACCATTTCACACAGTGAGAGCTCATGTGGATCTGGGACTCAGAAACCCAAATCCTGTAGAAGACCCAGCAAACAAGGTGTTCATGGATGTGTTTTTCACTTAATGCAAAGACCCTTCAACATCTGCCCCCCCTGTTTCACTGAAACATCATAAAATATCTGCCTGCACATATTAGTTCTGGAACAGAACTATAGGGACAATAATTTTGGGAGTGGTGGGAGTACTGGGGGCCTTTGTCCCACTTTCTCCCTATCTTACCTATCTTCAACAGGTGTCAAAGACCTCCACAGGGAATTCCAGGATATCCAGGCATTTCTCTGAGGAGCTCTTTTGCCATTTCTAGTCAGACAACTGATTAGTGGTACAACATGTCAGAAATATCTTAATATTAATTCTTAGTAATTATAACATTTTAATGTTCTGCTGTTTTAATGTCCTCCAATTTCCAATTAAAAGTAACATCACAATTTGGCTTAATCCTGACCTAGAATTTGTAAGGATTTACACTGGAAAGCTTGTTTGCTGCTTACTTTTAAGGTTATGAAACCTTTAAAAACAGTAGCATTTTAAATATGAGCCTTCAACAGAAATATCATCCTCCACAAGCAAATTTCTGCTTTATGCAAAGTGAAAAGTCAGTGTTACCTTAGGCTGTGCTTCTTATTTAAGTTCATATACGGATACACCCTAGAAGAAAGTTCCCTTTATGAAATGTCAGAATAAGAGTAGGATAAGGGGATGACTTATTTTCTGCCTGATGCAATCTGATTCTGAATTTGAATGAGCAAAACCTCAGGAGACTGGTATTTTTCCTAGAGAATCATATGGTGCTTCCAATGAGGAAATATTTACAAGTGAAATGCAGTTGGAAAGGACTGATGTTAAATACTAGTGTCACCAGAACTTTTTGGGTTTGTTCAAACAATTGTGCCAGTCTAAAATCATGTTATTCTTTCTAGATCTTCCTCACATTCCATAGGAGGAAGTTTGTACAGCAACCTACCAAAAAGATGCTTTATAATATAGCAACAGAAGAACAGATTTGTCTTGGAAAAATAATTTCAATGTTTTAAAACCTAAATCAGAATCATTGCATCCATTGTCACTACCTCTTCCTCGCAGAGCTAGGTCTCTGTTATATCTACATTTGACTAGGGTAAATAATGTATAATTAATACAAGGTATTTATAAGGAGCTGAATTGCTGTGGTGGTCAGATGCTTTTCAGAGGAAAATTAAATTGAGCTTATGTAAGAACACGAGTGCATTTTGCAACCACTTGGCATCATCAAGGAGCTTTCAGAGAGGAATTATATGCTGCCTCCTGTATTAACAGCATAATTACCTGCTCAACCTTAATTCCAGCAAGATATTTTTGTGTAAAGAAAGAAAGCTGGGGGCTCCTCATGCCCTAGGATGTGGATATGTTGCTGTTCCTCTTGGCTGGGAGGGTTTCATGTCCCCAAGGCTGCGGCTTGCCAGGAGAACAGGACGTGTCATGAGAGGCCAAGCTGCTGCCTCCCACTGCTGTGGCACCTTTGCTGTAAATGGTAATTTAATAAGTGCTTCCCTGATTACTCACTCAACAGAAATACCAGCTATGATTGTGGACTGCTGCAGCATTTCACCCTCAGCCTGATAATCAACTCTGCACTTTGCATGTTTCTTAAACGCAAGCTGAAGGAAGCAGTAGATTTCCATTTCAATGAAAAGCAAAATCTTTTAACTGCAAACCAGCTGCAGTGAGTGAGGAAGAGATGCAAAGTTTTTTGTTTCCCATTGGAAGCTCTGCTATCCACAACAGTGGTCTTATTCCTCCTTGATTTAAAATTCTATTCTAGTAACCAACCATAAATACACTTTGCAAGAAGCTTTAGAGCAGCTTCAAATACATATTTTATATTTTTCACTAGTTGTGCACCTCTTCCAACTATTAAATATTAAAATTTTACTTTGCCACTCAGGTCAGTTCCAGAAATCAAATAAACTCCATGGAAAGTATCCTGATGTTTTTTTCTAGTAAAGCAGAAGTCTAATATGAAAAGTGAAAAGGAGGCAAGGAGTCAGGACCATAAAGATTTTATTTGACTAGTGCTTTAGTTTGTTTACTGACAGTTTATATATCAGCCCACAGCACTTTGAATGCACCTCTATATGCTGTGGAACTCAAAGAAACAAAAAAAAGCCACCACCAACAAAATAAAAATCACAGTATATGGGTGGGAAAAGTATTATAATAACAAAATTTAGTGATACTAATGATAGACTAAACCTGAATATCAGTACCTGATACCAACCAGGGACTGGTCCTGGGAAGGATCTGTTAGTTTTCTACCAGGACACGTGAGCAGAGTCACAGTGACACAGCTCTGCAGCTTCTGGACTGCATGAACCCAGAGCCTGAGAAGAGCAGGACATTGACCTGTCTGCAGCTCTTTCTGCCCCACCTGGGCACGGAAGGTGGATCTGGACTCTCTGCTTAGAGGATCTACATCAGAAATGTGAAAATTTCCCTGTAGAACTTTTTAAAGACGATTCTGTGTCACTAAAGGAACTTTCAATACTCTGAAAAATTCTACTTGGTTTTTGCACAATCATTAGACAAAGTAAAAAGCTACAAAACAGTGACCAGTTATTGCTGACCAATTTTTTTCTACCTTCCTTTATTCATTCTGAAATATTTTTTGTGATTAGTTACATGATCATAGTGGTGAAATGAAGGTTACTAAACAGAACTTTTTTTGGGTTTTTTGGCAGGTGGAGGGAGTTTGTAATTTTCAAGGTTGTATTAACACCATTTCAAAAAAGACCTCACAGTTTCCACATCCTCTATGAGCTCCAGTGCAAACACAAGCAGCATGACTTCCTTTTGGAATATATTTGCAGTACACAATCTGGATTGATATCAAACTTCAAAAATAAATCAACTGAAAAGCTTCAAAGGAGCCCTCTGTCAGATATAATTAAAATTATTCTACTTCAGAGCTAGAACTGCCTTCTGTATTTCTCTAATATTCCAAATATCAGACTATACATATAAACTAACTGAATAATAACTCAGTCAGTAAAGAGTATGTCTATTTATTTATTTTTAAAATCAGAAGTTGTTTTCAAGTGAAACAGGTTGATCAAGAAGCTGTGTCAAGAGATTTTAAACATTGCTATTTAACAGCAAATGCCAGAATACTCTGCTCTGAACAGATAAAAAACGGCCACTCACAACTTCTGTAAAACTTTGACTTTTTAATCCAAAATTTAACCACTCCCAAATCAAAGCACTTAATTACAATTGAATTTAGCATTAACCTCTCTTGACAAGCAGTCAGAGTGATGTGTCAGAGCTGTAATTTATTTGCTTTATCCTCCTGTTCCACAGGGGTTTCTTGGCCTTTGGTGGTGAACTGTGGCCATGCTCTGACACTCATGTGTCACCTCAACAACAGCAGCACCAAAACCAGCAGGAACCCAGAAATTCAGATGAGAACAAGGTTCAATACAGAGGAGAAGTCGCAGGAAGAAGGAAGATTGTGCCTCAAGCCAAGGACTAAGAGCCCTTTAAAAAATCTATCAACCCCCATTAGGCTCAGGCATCATAAGTACAGTGGAGCAGTGAAAGATGTATTCAGATTATCAAACCCCAAATTGCTGAGTAATTCAGAACAAAGGTAATGTTTTGTGCAAAAAGTGAATTGTAAACAGTCTAATACTTGTTTAGTCAGAAGAGAGAAAAAAATTGACTATGTTCTAAACAAGTTTTAACAAAAAAGAAAAAATTGTCAAAAAATACACAAATCACCTGAAAAGCCATTTAAAAACACTAAGAATTGAACCCCACTGACGTATTCTAATTTTACTCTAAGTTGTACACCTGTAAAGACCTGGTAGAAGTAAGAGAATAAGGTATATTCTAAAAAGTTCATAAATTATATCTAATTATAGCAAATCCAACAACAAAGCCTAATCAAACTGAATGAGTGAAACAGAAATATTTATCATTCAGTCCACCAGGAATTTCATTAAACATTGAGGCTCAGACAAAATATGAATTAGTTCTTTCCCAAATAAAAGAATTTCTCTCTGTCTCACCTGTGATGATTGCCTGCCATTTCCATTTAACTTCAACAGGCAAAGATCCTAAACTGAGCGTGTTAAAATGCTAAAAATAGCTGCAGGTACATAAAACCCTGTCCATGGGTAACTGTTTACATTCACTCACGTTCTGTTGGATTACAGTAGATCTATTGGTACAAGATGGATTTTAGGTAGCCATCCTGCACAAAAGATCCACATCTAATAAAACCTAATTCCAAACTGAATTATGGAATAGCTGATATGTGACCCAGAAAATTACTAATTTTAGGGAAATAGAATTGTTCCTGCATACTTTAAGCAAATAGAAAGCAAAGCAAAGAAGGGAGGAGCTAAGTTGAGTAAAGGTAACTAATTGAAGAGTCATCAACCACACCTGTAGAATAGTCATCATTTGCTTAATTGGACAACATTCATCTAATCTGCTCTCTGGTAAATGTCACAGATCATTGGGATTGTTGAGATTTTGTCATTGAGTGGACAGGCCCTGAAACCAAAGCAACCTGGGGAGCTCAGGAAGGTGCTCACATTATGTAACATTTCCTTTGAGGCAGACAAATACAACCACACCTTCAGGAGATCCCAAGAATGATGATTATGCCATGACAGAGATTGTCCTGCCAAGCAGTGGCTCTTGACAAAGCCATTGCAATTCCAGGGAATAACATTTCAGGGGATGATCAGCCAGGATGGGTGATTCCAACAAATTCAAGAGGTCTGATACTCACAAATAACAGGTGAAAAAAAAGGAAGCAAACAAAACTGTTCAGGATATGTTCTGAGCAGCCATTAAAACAAAACTTAAACCAAAGAGGGTACAGATGTATTCCATGAAAATGGCTAAATGTCAGGACAATATGCATAGGAGGACATAGCTCACCACGCTTTATTTATCAAAAAGCTTAAGGTCAAGCCTTTGACATCAGATCTTGCTCTGGAGATGAAAAATCTGGCAATTGGCTCAGTCTACCAGACAGAAATATGAGATTAAAGGGCTGGAAGACAAATTAAAAACAGTCAAAGAGAAGGTTCAATTTTGTAATAGTGCCAGCATAGGGGCAAACAGAAGATTTTTCAACACTAATCATCTTAAAGATGCGCTGGTTTCTTTTTTTTGTTCCTCTAAGATCTGTACCAGTACAAACAAAAATTAATTCATGAAGTCAGACTGGCTGACAACAATACTCCCTTCTGGCTGCATAATCTATTACCTAGCTGCTCACAGCCATCAGTCTTTGCATCTTACATAAACAAATATTTCATTTCATTTTTTAAACTGGGAGTTAGTTTTGGAAAAATAACTTAGACTAACTTTTTCCTTTAATAAAAAGAAACACAAAACATTGCCTGTATTATAACTTAGCTGATTTTTTTTTCCTTATATTTCTTTTGTTCCAACTTACAAAATTAAATGTGAGCTGCTATTACAAATGCAATTCTTTAAAAATTTATTTTTATTGCTAAAGTAATCTTTTCATGCTTACATTTTTCATCAAAGTATCACTATCACTTTCGACATGATTTATAAAATATCAGCAATTCAAACCCTCACCGCCAAATACAATTTTGTATTGTGATTTGACTTTTATTTTATCCAAATGAAAAATAAATTATTAAAAATTAAATAAAAGAGATATAGTAAGAATATTGCAGGCAGCATTAACCTGATCATAACATTCTCAGAATTAATCCCATGCTATTGTTCCATGTGACTCCCACATATTATACTGCCTTATCATCTCAGTTCTNTAATTAATTTCATTTTTTTCTGACTAAACAAAAAGCAAGGACATTCCTCCACTTTTGCAGAGGCTGCACTGCTTGTTTGGGAGAAGAAGGAAATCCTGCAGTCAGCCGGATTTATTTTTTGATCTCTTTCCAATTTACATAAAACAAATAAGTACTAATGAACTCACCACCCTCGGCACAAACACCCATTCTGCTCTAACTGATGGAAACATTTTCAGTGGTTTCATTCTCCTGCTCCTGATGTTGAAGTAGTGCCTTTGTGTGCCAGTCCTACAGTGCCAACACTGCAACGGTGACAGAAGTTAAATGGATGCCAGAGATGGGAGTTTGTGATTCTTTTAAGCACATTGGAAGCTTCCAAAAGTGTTAAATCAATCAATAAAACCAACAGGGGAGCTATAATTTAATTTCATGTTTATTTCCTTCAGAAGGTCTGGATCTGAAGTTACCATCCTGTCAAAAGTTGCTTTGAAAAATTTTTAGTGACTCATGAACACACTATTACTTGGCATTCAGATCTGATGGCCTTTCTAGAACACCAGTACATCCACTCAGCCAGCTCTTCTTTCCATCATTCCAGGCATAATTGATATTAGCTCCAATAGCTCCAATCAAAAATTTGGTCAATGTTCTCATGGCTTTCAGTGCAAGTACTGGCTGATCGTACAGAACATCATACCTTTCACCAGTGATACAAAATCCCTTAGAAAATAATTGGAAAGCTCTAAGGGAATCCATGGTAATTGTGCAAATAGAGCTCTGGATTCAAAAACTTGAATCTATATCCTGCTTAAAGAAAAAGGAATGATCTTTTGGCAAAGCTGACACTGAAGCAGTCACATGATATAAACTGTGTTCCACTGAATCACAGAATAATCTAAGTTGGAAGAAACCAACAACAATCATCAAAATCCAACTCCTGGCTAGCTGAGGACAACCCCAACAATTCCAGAAGGAGCTCAGGTGTGCTATCCAAAGGCTTCCTGAGCTCTGGCAGGTTTGGTGCAGAGCCCATTCCCTGAGGAGCCTGGTCAGTGCCCAGCCACCCTCTGGGGGAAGAGCCTTTTCCTGATACCCAGCCTAAACCTCCTCTGGCATGGCTTCATGCCATTATTTGAGAAAGATTTTATTAGCATTTTGATTTTTCTTCTTTTGATCAAATTCTCTTTACACCACCAGGCATAAAATCCTTGCACTTGACCTAAAACTGGTAGAAAACTACATTCCCTAAAAGTTTTCAGAACCATGGGCTCCCTGGAGTTTAAAAACACTTTTTCTTCTATCTAGGCAATACCATAATAAATTCAACCTGTAGAAATAAAATACTAAAAGGTTATTCTTTCTTCTCCCAAATAAACATTTAAACCAATCAACATGACAGAAGGTGCACATTAGACAATGTTTCCATCACTAAGGAAAAGCTACCAAAGTAACGAGATCCAGATGTTCAACCAAAAAGAAATTTATCATCCTCAGAAACCCCCAAATTATGTCTGATGTTTCATACAAAGATTGTCTAATTTGCTAATGTGCATTTTCTTGCAGTGTGAGAGAAAAAAGCACACCTTTCAAGAAACCTGTTTTGCACACACATTGGAATGATATCTGTAGTAGCTCAGCATCAGGGAAATCCGGACAACATTAAATTATTTTGAGCATGCCTTCCTTTGTACAAATTTCTCTGGAAATCTTCAAAGTGAACAGAATAAATATGCCTAATTTATTTACTTTTTTACAACATCTAGGAGTAGATTGAAGAGAAAAAAAAATGCTGAGGAAGCTTTTTGAATAGGCTGGTTTTTTTTGAATAACTTAAATTTTAATATCTGGAAGGTTTGAAGAATAAACTCATCACTAGAGCCACAGGGCTGGAGGGTCTGGTTCAACATCTGATTCAGTATCACTTATGGTCATCTACAATAAATATGAACCAGCATCTTCAGAATTGCCCTGGTGAAATACCACCTTTTTATCCTCAAATAAACTCCTGCAACAGAAATCTAATTCTCTGTTAAATCTGACTGTGGAATTATGAGAATCTCCTGATGAGTTAATTTTCTCTACCAAAATCAATCTTATTTCAGGTGAGCTTATTCAGTGAAGTTTTGCAATTTGATGACTTGAGTTTTTCTTCACTATGGTGAAGCCACAGAAAGAGGTTGNGCATCTTCTAATTATCACAAGGTATATGATTTGTCATATAATACTTCCCTTCTCATAAAACTGCTGAGATGTTAAACTTTAAAATGCAATGCGGGTATTACACAAGTGAAATATTTTACTAATTTTCCATATATTACAGCTGAATAGCAGTTCACTATAGCTACGGTTGAAAATTGCTTACTACTTAATATAGGGCTATTCCAAACTCTCCACCTGCTGACTCAAATGCTTTAGAATTATTATGCTTCAAGGTGGTGGCCAAAATATTGGGCAGTTTGAAAAACAGGCTTTTAAGACACAGCTCCCTTCTCAAATGAGTTTGTATCATTTTTTTTCTTATCTTTTTTTTCACTAATTCAAAACTTAAGTGATGGCAAATGGCATTTTTCTTATCATGGAAGAAATGTTGTAAGATAGGTAAGGTGAACATTTATAGTCTAGGCATGAGAAAATGAAGCATAAAGTGAAAGATATCTTTAAGTTAACCTAGAAATAGTTCAACTGAAGTATACAACTTTTCCTAGTGGCAGAGGAGATGCTCACGAGGTATCCTGGATGACAGGATATTGCAGTCTATCTATACCAGTTTTCTAGGTGTATTGTGCACATAACTCAGCCTGAATCCAAAAATGTTTTGTCTGAAACTCAAATCTATTGTTTCAGTGCATAATTTCAAACATGTGATTTCCCTCAGAGCTGTTGCCATGAACATTAATTATTTATGGAGGAGATAAGGAGAAGTGGTCACGTATTTTGCATGACTGAACTGAGTCTGGCTAAGAAAATACCAAATCCTGTGGTCAGGTTATCAATAAAACTCCAGCTTGAGCTTGGCTTGGCTTATGTTCACTCTAAGATCTCATGGAAGAGTTCAGATACAGTCAGGAACAAAGGAAAATAATTCAAGAATAATACAGGAGGAAGCAATTAGAGGGCTGAAGTGCCTCAGCCCCTTTCCAGAGAATACCTGCAGGCTCTGCAGTGTGATGGCTCACACAGAGCCAGGCAGCAATTTCTTGCTGATGTGAATTGTACTTTCCCAAATTCAATACAACAACTGAAGAACAGATAAAAAAACCAGCATCAACCTTTAGATTTTCTTCATCATTTCTTGATGAATCAAAAGACATTGAGTCCAAAGGAATGCACAGCAGTGGACACATCATCATTGTGTGGTGAGAAGTCAAGTACAGAGCCTTCTGTGACATTCTTGATTTTTGTGGCAGTAGCACCCATCTTCAAACTTCCTCTTCTGAGTAACCTACACTTTAAGAATATTATTGAGGTGAAACTGACAATGGAAATTTGCCTATTCCAGAACTCTGATGGAGACATCAACCCACAGCTGTGGCACAAAATACAGAAAAGCCACAGCCACCAGAGCCTAGTAGAGACAGGGAAATCCAAAATCAGGGTGAGGAACTGAGGACAGACACCCTCAGTACACTCCACATTCCCTCTAGACAGGATGTGAGAGCTGTTGTTCTTCCCACTTTAAAGTTTCAACACTTCTCAGTTTGGTTAAAATGTGCAAGACTTCTTCTCACTGGTCAATATCATCAGTGGGTTTGGTTTTTTTTAGGTCTTTTTAAAGTATCTTTTCAAACCCTACACAGCAGCTTACCAGCAAACTATCAACAGGAAAAATTCAAACACATTTATGTACACATATATATAATTCCAGCAACAATAAAGACTTCTGTTACAAAAAAATGTGACAATTCACAGCTAATGATGAGTAGAGTCAGGACCCCTCTGCAAGGTCAAGGAAAACTGGGAACTTACTAACATGCAACTCTGACCTGCTGTGGCTTAGTAGAAAAATGCAATCCCTAGCAGATAATTTTCTTGTTCTACTAGTTTTAGGTTAAACCTATTACACAGTTTTAATGTATTTTTGTGATTTGAGAAAAAGAAATGTCTTCCTCTGAAGAGAAGATAGTTAATAAATTGTCTGAGCAAACACCTTATTTAATAAGGGTTATCTAATGCCTCATGCCATTCTAATGTCTCATATAGAATATAAACTAGTACAAAATAGAAAACGCCTTTAAATTAAACAAAAGATTTGGATAGACAATTGTTCTTTATCTTTCCTAATGATGCCCTAGTGGATTACACCTGATTAATATTTTTTATAATACTACAAACCAAATCTGCTTTGTTGACTTATGAATCTGCCTTCAAAAAATACTCACAAATATGGTGTGAAAACAGTACTGCAACTAAATTTCATAAAGCACCTAGCAAAAAAGTAACAACAATTTAGTGGTTTTAGTGAATGTGTTGTATTCCACACAATTAAGTTAATTAAACAGCAAGAAACCACCACCACTGCGACCCCTGAATCATTTCTAATCTTTAATGCTTCTGAACAGTTATTGCTAGCTGACCCTACACTGAGTAGGAGGCTGGACTGGAGATTTCTTTCAGTCTGATGATCTTATGATTAATAACTCTCAGGAGAAAATTATTTCCCCTAAGACACTATATAATATCAAATTTATATGACTGAGCAGAGAAAAAGAATAGAATGCTAATGGCAAGTTCCGGGAGAACGAAGTGACAGAAAGGAGTAGTATGAGCAGTAGCATCATGCATTAGG
This sequence comes from Alaudala cheleensis, assembly GCA_013398995.1. Taxonomy (NCBI): domain Eukaryota; kingdom Metazoa; phylum Chordata; class Aves; order Passeriformes; family Alaudidae; genus Alaudala; species Alaudala cheleensis. The sequence continues at coordinate 45,961 of VWYE01024261.1, forward strand.
GCTGCAGCACCATCACAGCCATTAAGCTGAGAAATGTCCATTCACAGGTTCCCCAGTGCCACTACAGAACCACAACTCTGTGCTTTAACCACCTTGTGAAGGTGGATGGTCATTTCTAAAGGTGTTTAAAATAAACTGGTAACATTTATGATAAACCACTATGATGACTTAGAATGATAGTTTAGAATGATTGATTATGGTAGTCTAGGACTACTTAGGTGTGCTCATGTTTATCTTGAGTTCAAATGCTGAGAGGTTGTCTTGGTGTCTCTATAGACAATTGGCTAAATGAACTTAGCAGCAATTCTCTTAAATTATTAACTAGAGTTTAATCTTTCATTACTTTGGAGAACAAACCAGAAATAGAAGGCTTTAACTTACAAGATGTCTCTAAATGAGACACTACATGAATTAATGCCACTGGCAGTAAAGCCTTTTCCTCCACCATGAGCACCTTGAGAGGACAAAGAATCACCAACTCATCTCATCAGAGAAATGGGAATAAGTGTTCAATAAAAATAGCATGGTAACTGAAAGTTCAGACCAGGTATTACCAGCTTTGAGAACAGCATATTTGGAAAGGAGATGTCAAAGGACAGATGCACCAAAACTCTGTTGATAATGGAAAACTCCAGATGAAATTTCTCCCACCCAGGAATGCAGCACATTCACTCCAGAAATACACTGCACCTGCTGGATGACTGCAGTGAAGTTATCTGACCCTTCAAGTCTGTAACTCTGAGTCAGTATTACTCATCCCCCAGTTTTATGTTAAATCTCACCCCAGCTCAAAGAATTAAAAAATGTCTTATGCGAGTTCTATCACACAAGATAGAACTCACATAAGACTCACATAACTCACCTATGTCCTAGGTGAGCTCTACACAAACACAATCTTCCATCTTCGTTTGTGGAGGTGAGAACACGAGATTTAGGAACTCCAGGATGTTATTTGGATACTCTGCTGAACATATTCAGGTGTGAAACCAGTTCTGAGATGTGAGATGAAACTAATAAATAGAGAGGCTGCTTCTCTGAAATAGCAAGTCAGGACTGTACTACTTTTGCTTATTCTTTCAATATGGTTTACATCTAAGAGTATCTATTAAAAGCCCTGTTGCTTTTCTATTTGATCTAAAGCTGTCAAAGAAGCATAAGTTCTAACACAAGGCTTATTATTTCAAAAAACTTGAATTTCCTTTGAATGCGAAATCAGATAGACTGACAACTTTTTTTAATGTATGACAAAAATGTAGTATATTAGGAATTAAAGAGATCAAGGCAATTGACAGTAAGACTACAAAGGACTGGTAAATCAATAGAGTGAATAAAAGGTATGAAAAAAAAAAGAATATCCATTATTCTGTTTAAACTAATGTGGCAGACAATACATCAGGGAACAATAGAATAAGCAGAAACACAATGAAAAGGTGGCTGCACTACTAGAGAATGAAGACTTTTTAGGGTCTCAATTGATGGACAAGGATAATTATCCAAAACCAAATCACCAATTTTATTTTACTCATAGGAGTCTAGAGAACAAAGGAAGCCTGACCAAATCCAAAGATCACCAGAATAAGTTCTAGCAGACCCAGGTGAGTGAAGCATTATTGATGAAAACTGAAGAAAGAATGGAGGACAAGCACAAAGACATCACTGTTGCTTAACAGCGGAGAAGATAAACTTACAAGCACTAAGAGTTTATAAGGGCCTATTATTAAACTAATGCTTGTTAGACAAAGTCTTAAATAAAGGCTTCCGCTAAAGCCCATAAAATATCATGAAACAAAATTTAAAATTATCCCTGGCATCCTTCAATTTCCAACAGTTTTTATCCAAAGTTCCTTAATAAACTCAAAAGTTTAAATTCCATTAAGAGTTGTAGGAGAGTCAAAAGATTATTTCTAACCCACCCAAATTAGTCCAAGTTTGTCACCAATGCCACCAGAAGCAAAAAGCAAATGTGACACTTATGCTCGTCATGGTGCCTTACATATTCATCCTTACACAGGATCTTTCCACAGGGTTCAGTACACTCAAATTTAATATTGAGGTGTTCACAGTGCTCCTGTCACTCAGCAGGGTAAATCAGGGATGTTTTCAGCATTCCTTCTGCTATTAAAAAAATAAACCAGAACAAAACTCCAGAATTCACCTTCCTAAACTGGAACAGATGTGATTTGGAGACCACAGAGAAAAAACAAGTAGAGATGCAAACATTTTTTATCATTCTCATACTTTTCTTCTATATACATGTAACTATTAAGGTGAGCCCACTTGAAAATGTGTCTCCATTTCACTGGGTTTCTTGACACACACGACAGATATGTCTGGGTTCTGCTCATCCTTCCTCCACTCCCTTGACACACACCCTGCCTGTCCTCTACTGCTGATCACTCATTTAGAATGCGACCTAAAATTAAACATTCTTTGAAAAAAAGCTTCCCCCAAAGCACACAAACGTACATATAAGGAAAACACGTTTTTCTGTCATTACATCAAGGCCTGGATAGTTCACCTACAAACTAATAACCATTCTTTCCCATGGCAAAATAAATAAACCTGGAGATACCAGGCAGAACATTCCCAGAATAATTGAACATTTTTTTCCCTTTTGAACATTTGTCAACAAGCAGGATTATTGCACAAAATAAGTTTCCTTGACAGAATGATTTCAGCTTTTGAGAAAATGTATTCTGTCAACAAGACAGAGTAAGGACTTGACAAAATAATATGTCTGAGCTACTGAAGTGTTTTGAGTTTTCTTCTCAAGCATAACAATGAGAGATTGTGTGTATGCCTGCACAAAGTCAAAAGTAACTCTTTTGACATTATATGCATGTTTTCTCCTTGGGTGTCAAAGTTACAGAAAAGGTCTGACAACCTTTTAAATATCTTCATATAATGAGCTTAGGCCAGAAACCAGCAGCATTTACACACACTGACCTCAGGACCCTCAAAGTCCTCTCCAAGCCAGATAATTAGCAAAGTATTAAACAGCAAAGCCAAAGGACAGCACTGCCACTGTATATAAATAAATAATTAATTTGAAACAAAGCAGAAACACCTGAACTTAACTCAGAAAGTGTCTTTAGGCTGAGAAAGTGAAGGGTTGAGCCTTTATGCTGAAAAATTATCTGTAGGTAGAGGCACTCCTGCCTTACACCATCTCTGTCATCTCTCTGAGCATCCCTGGTTCATGAGCTCCCACAGCAGCCAGGGAATTTCCACTGAAGGTGAAGCACATTTCATGAAAACCTTTGCTGGCATAGCTATGGGGACAGAGGAAAAAAGGCTCCAGCCTAGAGTTTCCAGTCTCACTGGTTTTTAACTAATTCAGCCTCTCAGTGAGGGAATTCTGGCAATAAAATGCAGCACACACTTCTAGACCAAGGCCAAGATTTAAATACACCACTGCTGTGCTCACTATCAGATCAATAGGGTGTGCCAATAATTTATAGATACTGACATAAAAGTGCTCTGATAGAGTCAGCACTGGAGAGAAGCTAATAAAGAGTTGGGGGGGAAAAGGAAGAACATTATTTACAGCATGCTTTGCCTGCACTGGAATGCAGTCAGGATCAACATTTTTTCAGTGGGATTTGTGCTGCTGGATATACTGTATATTCTCCTGAGTTCCAGTGAGGGGAGGGAAAGAATAAATAAATAAAATAAAAAAGCAGATACTGTGTCTGTCAGCTGTACACAGAATATTCTGGTTTCCTACTGTCTTTACAAACAACTTTCCAGGAAATTAACTTTCATGAGTTATTACCCAAAATTATTTTGATACCTTATGGGGAACTTCTTGTTTATTTGTGCTGCTACAGTGACTTGAGAGTCTTTCCAGAGTGTAGTTTACTTGACAAAGGTTATTGATTTCTCCACTTCTGCCTTTGTTTTGATGTTAAATATTAATTTCCTATTGGCCACCTGCAAACCTGGCTTTAGATTTTTTTAAGGTCTGACTGTTATTTTGGCAATTTCTGTGTTTACTAATGAAACAGTCAAAATTAAATAGGTTTTTCCAAAGATATTCTGGCTGTGGTACAAGGGCCATTTATGGAGTCCTCAGTGGATTTTTCATGTCTTTTGTTCAGCTGAAGTAACTGAATCAAATAAAATGATGACAGGAAAATGTGCCATCAAAATCCAGGTACAACACATTTTACCTTAGGGGACAAAGTCTTGATATTAATTTCTGATTTCAACAATCTTATCAAAACCTCCTGCTTGGTAGCAAAAGCACTGGGACATCATTTTCAAAGACAGGTACTGGGCAGAATTGACATAACTTGAACAGTTGACTGAAATGAAATTATAAGTCTCTCTTTTTGGAGAAAATCCTTGAGAGACTTCAGAATTCTCCAATGCAGCTATTGTTCAAAAAATGTTGATAGCAGTAAAGCAAGGCCCAATGATATCATAATAGTGGAAAATCAATTAAAAGGTGTCAGGCTCTGTTTATACAATTCCATATATGACTCATCAGAGTAAATTCAATATGTGCAATTTGAATGCTGGCTCTGTGAAGCCTTGGTGACTGTCCAGTAACCACTGTTGTGGGGTAACTTAAGAATTCATGTATTCCAAATAAGAAATCAATTTGCTTTTTCTCGTTTTCCCTACAGGGTGCAAAGGAAGCATTGTGTGTGCCCATGCGTCTGGTTTTTGGTGTAACTCATGAGAATCTCTGCTTGTGAGGATCATATGCTCTGCTTTGTGTTTTCCTTTTTCTGCTGGGATAATTGGACCAAACCCAATGCTAAACCCAGAGTGTTCCACCAGAGCTCAGGGAGGTAACAAGTCATGGTCATTATGTCACACAGGTAAAATGTGAACAACTGCCTGGAATTACTTCTTTTATACTGGGCTTTCTTGTAAAAAAATGTTGTAGTTAGGGTTGTTTTGATGACAAAGTATTCAATAACAACTTAAATTTTCTGTTGAAAGGTTAATAAAGCTTTATGTCTCATGTTTCTGTGGTCCCATATGGCACACTGAAAATTCTGCTCATACATCTGGAGAGACATAAGTCAAACATCTCCAACACCCACATTTCAACACTAATTAAATGTGAGCAGAGAAAAGTTACACTGTCAGTACTGAATGATTAAAATGGTCAAAATGCAAGAAAAACAGTCAAATAACAGAGGTAAAGAAATTAGGGAGGGAAAATGTCAACAGTTCACCAAGATGTTTATTTCAGACACCCAAAAGCCTTGTGGAACTAATCATAAAAAAAAAAAAACAACCAAAAAACAAACAAAAAAATACAAACCACAAAGACAGGAGAGTGTGGGGGTAGTGTGAAGCCCCTGACAAATTAGAAACCAGAAAAAACACAAGGCTTTATAGATGACTTTTGGTCCAGTTTCAGCTCCATAGTTTGAGAGAGACTCTTCAGACTCAACTCATAAGAACAAATTCATTTCAGCTTTTCAATGTGACATAAAATATTACTCCCAGCTAAAGTGGAGATGTCTGTAAGTGCTTCAAAACCAGAATGTGCACATGTATGTGGAAATATAAATATATATAGACTCACCAACCCACAGGAAAATAAGTTCATGTATAAGATATTAGTTTGAGTCTATCTATCTATCTATCTNTTGGTGTAACTCATGAGAATCTCTGCTTGTGAGGATCATATGCTCTGCTTTGTGTTTTCCTTTTTCTGCTGGNAACCATATTTGTATCCATGCCATGGATTGGACCTGGTTTATTTAAAAATCCTTTCTAACCCAAACCATATTATGATTCAATGATTTTTGAAGGAACATATAGAGATAGATAAATCTATATACAGAAAGGCCCTTTTTATTCGTTTACTATTCTTCCTGAAGTTTAGTATTCAGCGTTCACCTCCTTAAAGGAAAAAGACCCAATGAATTGCAAATTCAGTAAAAGTATGTTATAAAGTGTTCCTGCANTTTATGTCTCATGTTTCTGTGGTCCCATATGGCACACTGAAAATTCTGCTCATACATCTGGAGAGACATAAGTCAAACATCTCCAACACCCACATTTCAACACTAATTAAATGTGAGCAGAGAAAAGTTACACTGTCAGTACTGAATGATTAAAATGGTCAAAATGNTATGTTATAAAGTGTTCCTGCATATAGGATATGACATCTGAACAAAAATAATGAGAAGTTTATGGATGTTTGTAACTTTTTATGTAAATATTGTGAAGCAGATTAAGATTTGATAGAGGCAAAAGGCAACACAGATCACTCAACTCTTCTGCCAATTTTTGTTGTTTTTGTTTGTAAAATTCCCTTGAGTTCCCGTATGTGGGAACTTTGGCAACCTCTGTTCTTAAAGCCCCCAGGTTCAAAGAATTTAAGATCAAAAGATCTCTTAAAGACAGCAGGTTCTGGAAGCTTTTAATATAAAAGACAATGGAGACATTAAAAAAAAAACCAAACACCCGCACCGAACACCCAGCTGCTCTTCCCCCTTCCCAGCCCGCTATCTCCAGAGTCCCACGAGCAGGTTAATCTTTGACACAGCCTCGAGCTACTGCTATTGTAAGAAGTTCAGCAAAAAGCAATGTACAAACTGCCTCACACCAGCCTGGTATGGAGAGTGGTTTGAACCACTGCAAGCCAAGGCACACATCTGGATTTCTGTTAAAAATAAAGGGCTCCTCAACACTTTTCTCCTTAAGACAACAGAGGGTACAGACACAAAAGTGAATAATAATCTCCTATTTTATCTTTGTACTGAGGATATGCCACAGAGAAAAGGAAAATGACAAGAGCTGATGCAATCAAAGGAGTTTAAACTGGCACAAGGGTGGCTTCTTGTCATTCCAGATTAAGGGATTCACCCCCTTGGATCCAACCATGGGGAGTGTGGTGCTCCAAAGGAGTCTGACACCCAGGGACTGCACATCCAACCAATTGTGTCTCACAGAGGAGCCCTTGGAAAAGTCCATTCTGATTGACTCGACATTCCTGGCCATATATTCCACAGTCTCACTACAGACTGAGAGTCTTCTTCTATTTGTTTTCAATTTATTTGCTTTTGTACACATGGCACATCCTCGTTTTCAAATGACAGGAAAATTTCTCCCCCAGCACTGCAGACATTGAAAAAAAAATAAAAACAAAACAGAATAAAACTGAACCAAACCTCACTCTGACTATTATCAATTAAACAAAACCTCAAACTCAAACATACAAACAAACAAAAAACCACAAACCAACTCAAAACAAAGAAACAAACAAAACCAAGAAACCAAAACAAACCAAACAAAAAAATCAAACAAACATTCAAAACCTAGAGTAATTGGAAATCTGATGCCACAAAACCAAAGGAGCTCATTTTTTGTCTATGAAAGTCTTAAACACTCCACATGAGTTGCATTTTTTTAGGCAAAACTTCTCTTAGTACCATTACCCTGCAGAGTAAGGAAAACCATATATTAATAAATAAATAAGTAAATTTTCTCCAATATTCACAACAATCCCTATGCTAAGGTAGTTTTCTGGTACTTTTTATTTTAGTCTGACATTTTGCAGTATCTATTACATCTCTTCACAGAGGGATAACACCTTGTGAGAATGAGAAGATCCAAAAGAGTATTTTTCATTACCAGTAAGAAATAAAGGCACAAACAGAACAGCAAGCAATAAAAATGCTCTCCAATAAAAGTGTTTCCCCCAGGTGTTCCCAACACACAACTCAAAGCAGAGGAAAATAGGACATTCATTCAAAAAAGGCAAGCAGCTACGTGTCCTGGATTATACAACATCTCTCACTTTGTGTTTCCAAAAATCTCTGCATATAGCAGACATAAATCCTGTCCAAGGAGAAGAACACTTGCATGTAAAGATCCTCTCCACAACATCATCATCCCATCCAAAGATCCCTGTCTCCATGTTAGAAATGTCTCTTCCCCAAATAGCAATTTTTTTTTTCCTCCAGAAGCTAGGAAAACACCTGAGCTATGAAACAGAACTAAAATCCTCTGAACTTCATAAAAAAAATCATTTTAGAAAATCCATAGAATATGAAGAAAATATATTTTATTTCAGTCCTTCTGCTTGACAGCTTTCCTGAGCTGGCCATCTGCATCAGCTCTGTGTGCCTGCCAGCTGACAAGTTCCATTTGTTGAGCAGATAATTGTGGCTGTTTTATTTTCCCAGTAACACACTATCACCAAACACAAGAGCGTTCAGCTTACTTCAGAAATGTTCTTCAATATACAGAGGGCAGTGAATAATGGTGAAAACTGTTTTGGCTGACAAGCAAAGCATGAACGTGTCACATCAAATAGTTTGTCTTGCTCAGTGTTCCTTCAGAACAGATAACATTTGGCTTTCATATTTTACAAGAAAGACTTGCAAAGACAGCTACGACTAGGTTGCACTTCAGGTACAACTTATTAAAAAGTTTTCTTCAGGGTTTTTAAACTTTATTTCCTAAGTTTTAAAATCTGTAATAAAATGCATAAATGTTATAAAATTAAGCTTTTGGAAAAGAGCAGGAATTTGAATATTGGAGGCATTCATCACCAGCAGGTTGTGGTTTTCTGGTCATAAATATTTTCCCTTTATGACTACAGCAGTACTTCAAATGGGATATTTCAATATCAATATTCCTAGAAAGGAGCTTTAATCAATATTCAATTTATAGAATCACTGAATGTGGCTTGAGTTGGAAGGGACCCTAAAGTCCATCCAGTTCCTACCCCTTCCACTGTGCCAGGTTGTTCCAAGCCTTGTCCAACCTGACCTTGAGCACTTTCAGGGATGGGGCAGCCACAGCTTATTTTGCCTTTTTTGGCAGTTTTGCCACACACAGTGTAACTCTGCACATTCCCAGACTGGGCTTTATTAAGACAGCAGTCAGCTGGTGAACTTTCTGTCCCCAACACTCAGAATTGAGGAGCAGAATTCCACCTGATCCCACAGAGGACAATCCCTTCAGGAGGCAGTGCAAGAGCCTGACCTGAGCTGGTTGTGATACACTAGATCATACCACAAAACCTCTCCAGCTGTGACCACCATAAAGGATGGAGCCCAAAGTCTCAGACTAAATGAACTCAATTATTATTTTGTGAACATTTAGCACGTATTTCACAGAACTGAGGGCTATAAGTTTTCTGAGGGCTGTGCCACAGTCACTAAGCCTGGCTTAATACTGACATTTCCCTTGCCTACTGACATTTCTTAGGCATTGCAGAACCCTTGCTTGTGCCTTCTTATTATTTGTACAAGTCTTGATAAACCATTTTAGACAGCTAAATTATCCCCAAAATAATATCTTTTTCCATAAGGTTGTGTTTTACTTTTTTTTTTTTTTTTCCCTGAGCTTTCTAATACACAGTGGCATAAAAGTCAGTGCAGCACAAGGCAGGAACACAGGGCTGACAGTAGATTGGAGAAACAGACACTGAAAACTTGAATTAAGCTAGTTTATATTTTCACTTATACCAAAATCCTGATGAAAATTATTTCACATCACATTGTGAAGTGAAAACTAATTTTTTAAAAGATATTTTGAAACTTGTTCTAGAAGGATTTAAGTTGAAACAGAAAACATGTATTTGCAGAGCACTGAAAAAAAAGTCAATCTGTTTGCTTCTGGTATTGCTTGAGGGCATGATAGAAATGTGCCAGTTTCAGGGTAAGAATGGTGCAGATTCTATTATTTCAAGGTCATTCAACTGCACAATCACAGTTTTGTTCATCAGAATGGGAATACAATCAATACTGCACATGAAAATGTTTCACTGCTGCACAGAATGGATTTAAAGACTGCCCTCAATTTGGGCAGCTCATCCTGATCGTCACTTGGACTGCTGGACAGCACAATTCTTCCTCCTTCAGCTTTGGTTATGTGTTCTGTGGAATCAACATTGGCAGGGGTGCCAAGGGGCACATTCTGGAGGTTTAAATGCTGGGAGAAAAAAAGAATCTTTAAAAATAAATCTGCAAATGTGCCTGAGCATTCAAAATTACAATGGCTTGTCACTGCAGATGTGGAAATCAATAATTATTCAATAACAGTTCCATACTCATGGGGATGCAAGTCCTGACCAGAATGCTGGATCTCAAAATTCCCTATAAAAGAGAGAAAGATCTGAGCTGAGGGCTCTTAACTTGTAGTGAGGGGTAAGAGGAACTAAAAGAATCAGAATGAACCACTGCACACAAATGTTCAGGACAAGGAGGCAAAAAGACCAACCAGTTTTGGATAAACTACAGCTCAAAAACATGAGCTACAGATCTGCCACAACGCTAAAAATTGAAGCAGCCCCCTGCAAACCCTTTTTTTTTTTTTTTTACCAGTGTAAATTCCTTTTCTACTTGTTCTGTCCCAGTATAACCTGCAGGATCAGTGTGTGTGACTCACTGCTGCCTGACTCCCTTTTTGCACCAGGGTAATTTAATTTGCTAAAATGATGTGACAACACCATTAAACCAGAAATAAGATTCATTATGTATAAGCATTTAAGCTTATGAATCCCCCCCTTCCTAAAATCAATGCAAAACTTTATCCACATCCTTCTGTCAAATATTGTTCCACTCAAACTCAGAATTCAATTATAAAAATACCTTTTAAGTCTGTATTTTCTTTTTTTTTTTTCTTTGATAATCAATCATTTACAACCCAGTGCTATGCCTTTATTATCCCATTATTTCATCTCCACTGATTAACAAAGAAAAATTCCACTTTGGCTACAAAGAATAATTGTTGGCATTGATTATGCAAAACTTTTAATTTATAGTTTTGATTTTAATTTTATTAAAATTAAACCTATCATGAGTTAGCACATCAACTTCAACATATTGCCAGTTTAACACTTTAATCCTGAAGTGACTAAAATACAGGTACATGCAGCAGTAGGTAAAGAGGATTTTTCACTTTCATATTGGTTATTTAATGAGCCTTCTGTGAAAGTCCAAACATACTCATTTACTAATTTTACACAACTTTTAAAAAATCTTGTTGAGTAAACAGTACCATACTATGCACCCACACATGACAAAATAAACCTTCTTTTTATTACTTTTGTTTTTAATTTTCAATTACTTATTGTAACTTTTTTTTTTTCTCTAAAGGCAGAAATAAATAAAACAATTAGATGGATTATTATGATACTTGGAATAAGAAACCTAAGGGATAAAAGGCTTCTTTTTAAGGGCAACTAATACAGGGTTAAGGCCATTCTGATTCTCTTCCCCTTTCTATTTTTCTCCTCCCATTCTTTGCAAAGTGGATTACTCTCAAAGGCAATTAAAGCTAATAAATTAAACCAGCAAATGTCTTAAGTTTGCAGGGAAAAAAAAATAAACCTGAATTCTTTAAAGTGACAGGAGAAAGAGTTGAAGACAAAACGTATCAGAGATAAAACCCAAGCATTTATTCAAACTTTGCTTGACTTTCATTCTAACCTGCTTCTTTTTGTCTGTAAATCTGGGGATCACTGCTTATCTAAATGAGGATTTCTATTTTCTTGCTGAGTTTGTGTCAGGTCAGTAATATCTTTTATGTTAAAACCTCTTTTTTTTTTTTTTTTTTTGTAGGTAAACAGCATTAATTAGGGGGAAATGGAGATTCTGGAGTATCAATGGGATTTTTAAAAACTGTATCTTTAGCTTTAACATTTAGGGTAAATGTTATTTCCAATGAGCAAACACCTTGAATAAGGCAGAAAGGAAACAGAAACAGAGATGCTAAAAGCCTACAGGGAACTGACTGCTACCTGGAACTTCTGTGGACCAAGAATTGTTTCCCTGAGGAAAGAAAACATGCAAAGCTTTTTAATTTTTCATCCTTTTTTTAATATTTAAAATCAAGCTGTCTCAGCTCCTTCTAACAAAAAGAGACCTAATGCAACCTAAGTACAATATTAGCTTAAGATAACAAACTTTGCCAATGAATGCTTGGCTCATTACTAGTCTATATTTAGTCTCTTGCATACAGAAAGTCAAGGATAACGAGAACCTTCCCAAGTCACTTTAATTGCAGAGGCATATACAAAATTAAATAAATCTAATAGTACATATGCAAAAAAAAAAAAAGTGACACAATTACAGTAATTGTTATTCAGAAGCAGTTTCTCAAAATTCCAATAAAAGTTCACTTTCTTCTTTGACTGTCACCTAGAAAATATATTCAAATTTTCTCAGCATTTATTTGCTGCTCGAATGGTTGAAAATATAAATATTTGTTTTAGAGATTATGCATATTAATAGTTATTTAATTTAAAACACCAAACACTGGAATTGTGGCTTTCCAGTGCCTGAAGGAAGCCTACAAGGTGCAAGGAAGGTAGAGAGAGACAATTTACAAGGACACAGAGTGACAGGACAAATGGGAGTAGCTTCAAACTGAGAGTAGATTTCAAATTTTTTTTAGAATTATTTGCTGTGAGGGTGGGGAGCTCCTGGCACAGGGTGCCCAGGGAAGCTGTGGCTGCTCCTGGATCCCTGGCAGTCCATGGCCAGGTTGGACACTGGGGCTTGGAGCACCCTGGGACAGTGGAAGGTGTCCCTGCCCATGGCACTGGATGAGCTTTAAGGTCCCTTCCAACCATTTTATGATTCTTTGGCTCGTAGCTCAGTTTTGATTTAAAACAATATCATAAATAATCATCAAGACAGAGAATGAGGGTCACACTCCTAGTGTGACTAAAACTGGAACAAAGAGATGCAGTTTAAAGGCGCTTCAGAATACAGTTGCTTTAGACTTGCCTGTTAAGATCTTTGTAAACCAGGACAAAGGTTTTTGCAGGGCCAGTGTCAAAAACACAGGGAAAACACCAGAAATCCCCTTCACCATATGAGTTGTGAATGGAGTCTGTGATTTAAGGGTGCCTTGCTTGTCTGATGCTTTCACAGGTTAATAAGAAATCTGTGGTGTTTGAAGAACTCATGGCTCGCCTTAACAGCAGCAGCACAGTCACCCAGTAAACTCAGTTGTGCCTTTTTAATACTCATTCAGCCTCCACCCAGAGTGTATTTGCTGTCATACAGAAATCCTGACACATTCCTGCTTTGCACACTCCCACGTTTCCAGGCACAGTCAGCAGGTATGGACAGGGTCAGTCTGTGCTCACGGATCTGTCACACGTGTCAGTGCAAAGCTGGCAAACATTTTCCTTCAGACCTCTCTAAGGTGCTTGAACACATGGCAGGGGCTGGTGTTTAAAACTCCCTGCAGGGTTTTGCTAACCCTGTGAGTGAATTTAGGTCTGTTGGACACATCAAATACATACGGAAATTATCACCTGGATGAAGACCAAATCATAGCACAGCCACTGAAAAATAACAATTTTGAGAATCTGCCTCATTATTTCTAATTCACTTTATAAATTATGCCTCTGTCTAATTTATTCTAATTTACTCTGCCAACATGCACCAGTTTTGTGCCTTCTGTCTTTGGTGGCTAAACATGGATTTGCTATTCCACACTTGACTATAGATATTCCAGACAAGGAAAAAAAATGCTTCCTGTAGGAGAGTTGAGATATGGAAACTGAAACATTTCATACACATTGATTTTGTTGACATTTAAACACGTTCCTCTTTGAAATTTGTATTCCTCTTCTACTTTTTTGAGGTCATTTTGCCAAATGCTTCCTTAGAAATTTATGAGAAAAATTTTCACTTAATTATTTCAAAATAGAAGTGAGAAACAGTTTCTAGCAGATTTATAGACTGAAAGTATTTTAAAGCTTTTTGAAATAAAACATTTTCCTTACAAGTGCTGTTACTTTTATGTAATAAATTCTAAATTTATGTATAAATTATCATTGTCTTTATAAAAACAAAGCAAAACTGGTTTTGTCTAGCTCTGCTCTGGAATCAAACATTTGGTGCACTGCTGTCAGTAATAAATAGTTACAGGCTTAGTCTAAACATATGGTGAATTCAGCACAACAGAAAAAAAGCAGAATTGTGAAAACAAGTGATTATTCCAACAACAGGGGGAAAGTGCTATTCTTCTGATTCTTTGTGATCCAAGTACGACCTTTTCATTTCTTCCCACTTAATTGAAACCTTCATAATAACTGTTCATTTTGAAATTCAAAGGATTTCCAAAAATTTCAGAGCACCAACACCAACAAGGAAAGAAATCTTTTATCTGCTCTCTCCATTTATGTTGTTCTTGTACCATTCACCATCAGAAATGGAAAAAGCAGTGGCACCCCAGTCTGGGTTTTTAGAGGACCAGAATAAGACAATTTAACGGCATTCCTCATTTACCACTGAAACATTATTGGGAACCACCACATTGTCATTTTTATTTCCTTTATTTTAAGGTAAAAAAGATATTGCTGAAATCCTACAAAATCAAACTTAGTCTACTGTACCACAAACAAAAGTGCCCCTCTTTAGAAAATCATATGTTAGAAAAAGCAGAATGGAACAAATTTTTACTCACTGATTTTTGTTTTTTTCTGAATATTGATAAAATTTTGGCAGCATAATTTTAAGCAGCTTTGCAAACTTCACACTATGCTTAATTTCACTTTACTAGTAAATACTTGTTAAGTGAACAAGGAGTGTAAAAACCCTCTCAACAATCAATACTAATCATTAGCAAAGTGTGAAAATGAATCCTTATAGTTTCGAGTATTTCTGGGCTGGACTTCTCATGAAACAATGATTTTATCTGCTGAAAGAAGATGATTGTACAGTCATGGGTGTGAAATCTCTCAACAGCCATGACAAATGCAGGTTGAAAACAGCAAAAAAATGCCCCAAAGGTCTAAATGTCCCGCTCCCCCCTCTTCCCACCAAAAAAAAAGGGCTGAAGACTGTACTATCATAAATCTGATTCAATTCTGCACAGAAGAAGCTAAATTATGAGTTAATTTGAAATTAAGACTGATATTTATAATTTTTTTTCTCTTTTTGTATTATTATATTATTATAAGAAAGTAAATTGCCCAAAATCACATCTAGTAAGGGCTGGGCTGAAGAGAATTTTCAATCTTTCAGTATTTTTCTCCATTTAACATATTTCCTCTTACTAGAGATGGCCTTGAAGCATATTGAAACCTATCCTAAAATAAACCAAGACACAACTAATAGAGTAAATCAGAGATTAAAAACCTTGGGATGTTTCCAAATGCTTGCTCTCAATCAAACAGAACAGAGCTTGAAACAAGGGCTGGTCAGCACTATTCTGACAAATTGTTTTATTGAAAAATGCTGTCTCAATGAAAAGGCAAAACTGCCCTTTCAACATCCCCATTCTTCAAATACCCACTGTTATTAAAAGGCTTATTTTCCAAAGAAAACCTTCTTTAATTCAAAACAATTAGATTTTATCCCAGACAACAAATAGCAGCACCATAAAGAAGGTGCATGGGCCAAAGCTGAGGGTGTAGGAGTTTTTATTTCCCTGAAATAAGAGCTGTAAATTGCCCCAATCACTGGAAACATCACTGGTTTTTCTTTTTTCTGTTTTCTCTTTTTTTCTTTTTTTTTTTTTTAATTTTAAAATGATAGTGCTCAATTTAAGGGAAAAAAAATGTAGTCCAGTGTCTTCCAGTAAGTATTCCAGTAAGAGAACTGTAAAAAAAAAAAAATCAGTTGGGACACTGGGGCACTTCTTCTGGTGACATCCCTACTACAATTTACTGCAATGATCCTTTACCTGCTGTGGCTGAGGTACTGCCTGACAGCCCCATCCAAAGCAGAGTCACTGCGCAGGCCATTAGAATTAAACACAAACCACCAATACCCCCCCACCCCCCCGCAAAAAAAGGCAGTTTGGCCAAATAAATGTGTCCTGTTATAGCAAATAATAGTGGCAAATACAGCAGCCCACATGATCTCTACCGACCTTGAGTAATGATTTAAAATTGTAATATTGGTGTCAAAATCCAGCTCTGAGGACACCATTTTAAGAGCTGAAGTACTCACAGTATCTAAGTCATTTGTAAAAGCCAGCAAATTACACTCCTCTGCACCCATAAAACACTTCACACTTACAAGAATCAAATTCCAAATTCACAGCAGAGTGCTACACTTTCAATTATTGCTGCAATTTTATTAAGAGGAAGAAAATGACCAAAACAGCACATTCCATTTCATCTAATGTCTAGGATCACAGTTCAAGAAGTGAAATTATCTAGAATGGATTTCCAACTCTGTTTTTTACTTCATACTTTTAATTTCAAAACTTCCCATTATAATTCTGTAATCTACTGATCAGTGTTTTCCTGGTAAACTGTAAAGGCTACAAAATGTTAGCAAAATTATATATTAGGCACCTTACTCAGCAGCTCTCTACTTGGAGAGAACTGCACACTGGTCTCCTGAAAGAGCTTGTTGTAGGTTAAGATTTTTGTCACAATTTGAGGCTCTGAGGAAGAACTCGGAGCCTTCCTAAATTTGTGTTAGAATTATTTCCTTGGCAAAATTATTTTTGGCCATGTTAAGTTCTAGACCAAGACTCATTCTACTGTTGTATTTATTTTTAAAAAGAGCAACAACAACTCCTCAACACTGGTGAAATCCAAGACTAGTGCCTTTTATTTTGTTTTGATCTGAAATTCATTATTATGGAAGATATCTATAAAATTCAATTTGCAGACTGCAGTTTTTAATTTGAAAGCAGCCTAAAAATTTTTATAGCACATATGGAATTTTCTATTAGATTTGTCTGGGTTTTTAATGTTTTATGGATTTCTATTCAAACTCTAGAGAAGATGTTAGAGACATGTTAAATGTTTTTTACATAAAAGGCAAGATTGTAAAAGGTCAGTTTCAGTATGGTTTTGATACTTCAAAGATTTTGTCTTGCATATCTCTTGAACACAGGCTACTGCTTTCCAACACAAATTCTGATCCCTTGGGAGAAAAACAAGAACAAGTTAAGGAAAAGACTTTGCAGCATGAATGTGTTTATTTATTTATTTATGGCTGCAGTGATGCTGATCAGGGTCAGCTGGGGTAAGTGCTGGCTGCACTGGCTCACAAGGAGCTGAGCTGCTGCCATTATGGGAAATAATTTGTTCCTACAGAAACTGCAGTGGGTGGAACCTAACTTAAACCTGAGGTGATTTGTGCTGGTGTAACAGCTGGAATGGGAGCAAATGACCGTGGCACTTTTGCAACACAGAAAACCCCCCAAACTTTTAAGGGAACAAGACATGGATGAAGACATTTTCCAAGCAGTAACTTAGCTGGCTCTCATTGCAGTTATGGTACTGACAATCAGTTTTTAAAATCCAGATGGATTTGGGGAATAAACACGCTTTCCACACAGAGCAGAGGAAACCCAAAGAAATAGAGTGAAACTTTCAGAAAATCTGCACTTGGGTCATATAAGCACACGTCCCTGTTATTGTGACTTTTTCCCTCTTTGACTGGAGCAGCATTAATCCCTGCTAAGGCACTAAAGATTATCAGACAATGCTGCTGACCATTGTTAATGCTTCTGATGTGCAAGTGTCCACTTGGAAAATATTTAATCAGCGTGAGTTCTTTTTCTGCAGACTAATTCTATTGGCAAAAATAAGAAGGTTGCAGTATATCTATTCTAATCCCAGTCATTTTAACCAACATCTGTCCTACATGATTTTGGTAGTGTAACAGCTGGCCACATACAGTCTACTAGAAATTAAGCCATTCCTCACTAAATTATCTGTGTGGGCACTGTAAAATCTATTGAAGGACAGCTATTCCTGAAGTGAATCAGAGTATAAATTCCACAAGGACACAGATGACTGTACTTTTCATTAAAAAATAAAAGAAAAATAATCCCTCAAACAACAGAGTAATCATTGCCCACCTCCCAACCTCGGCACCAGTTTTGCACAACTAAATATGCACATTATGTTCTTTTCAGGTAAGATTCCACTGACAAAAAGTCTAATGCATTAAATAATAAATGCAAACTTTTATTTTAAGCCAGCATTTCTGTCAGACGAGAGACACATCCTTTGTGTAGGAGCACCCGTGTGCCCCAACTGAGGAATGGCACATTTGAACTCTGACATTTATGTATGCATGCCAAAATCTGTAGGTGGGAAGATGTGTCTGTTGGGGTCAGTCTCAGTTCTTCAGAATGCTGAATTTCTGAGTGTTTCAATAAATATTCTCAAGCATGTTGAGGCTGAGAATTAACCCAGTCAAACTGTTTTCTGTACTGTAGGAAACAGCAACTGGATAACAATACCATGCAAAACCAGCTGCGGGTCAATTAATGGGTCTGTTGTCCCAATCAATGGGTCTGCTGTCCTTCAGCTTACACTGCCAGCTATTTAAAAAAAAACCAAAAAAAACCCCAAAAAACAAAGAATTCAAATGAATGGTATATGGGAAGTAAAGTTCTAATGTTTTTGATTAAGTAATTTCCCATTAGAGGCCTGAGTCCATATTAACATTTTTCCTGGTTTTATTCTTTTTTTCCCCTTCCCTACAATACAGTCCCAAAACAGCTAAAGCCCTCTCTATGATCTGAACCTCAGTCAGTCATTTACAGTTCAGAGGCTACTTTCCCTATTTTACTGAGATGCTGCAAAACATGAGGTGAAGTTTGCAAAAACCCTGGCTGGGATGGGAAATCTGTGTGCTTGGCATTCTTTCAAGAAACAAAGACCAAAAGGCAGTCAGTCTGTGCTACCTAAAATTACCATAAATTACACATTTAATAATAAGTTATCATGTAGCAACACATTCATTTTTGTTAAGAAGCAAATCTTTTCTGAAGGAAGCAGAATTACCTTGAGGTGCATCCAACTGTTTCACTGGGGAATAACAGATCTCTCCCTCGCTGGTACAAGGGCATTTGTCACATAATTACCGTGTTATTCTCAGATAATTGGCACTCAGAAGCAGCACACAACCCAATAGGTGTTCATTTGGTTTTGCCTGCTTTCCCAATAGCAAGGAAAATACATCACAAATTGTCTAAATGCTCTGGCAGGGAGCAATGGCAGGACAGGTGTCTTAGAAGAGGTTTAGAAATGACAGGAGTTCTTTAAAAGAGAAAGAGGAAAACTCAGGTTTTAATTATTTTATGCAGCAAGCTGTTAAGTTTTTACAGGTGGAGTAGGGTAAAAATAAAACCTTCAAATCTTAAGCCATTAAAGTGATGGGTATAGATTTAATAAAAACAGTATTTTTATTTGAAATTAATGCTAAATGGCATATGTGAAGAGAAGACATTAAAAAATATATAATAATAATAAAACTCTACCAAACTTTGGGCTAAGGGCTTATCTTTTGCAAAAAATTTAGAGTATCCACAAACCCATGACTGCCATCATACATCTGCTCGGCTTAAAACAGAATTAGTCAGCAATTTCAACCTACCCTGTCCTTTTCCGTTTCCCCCATCACAACTGGCTCTAATTAACCTTCCAAAGAACTGGAATATATTAATTCAAGTGGAATGCCATGCTCAAACAACTCTGCTGCTTCTCTGTGAGTGCCTTAATTGCCTCCATAAGCCCTAATTGGGTGTTCAGACTGAGTATTCCAGGGAGAAACACCAACTTCCCCTTCCATTCAGGAGCACTATATTCAGCAACACTTTGCAGCAGATTAGTGCATATATTTGTTCTAGTCATGATGAATACACTTTCCTAATATTGGAAAGCTTTTTTTCCCCCTCTATTAATATTATCTAACTACATTTAGAAGCAGGATATCCAACTCTCATGTTTCTCACATCTTCCAAATGAATAAATGGCCATTGGGCCATGGTATCTCTTTATAAGGAGTGGATTAATTTGGGAAGGAAGGAAGTGAGGAGGATACACTTTCTAATATATATGGGGCTTTCTTTCCTGGGAGGGAGCAAATGAAAAGCAAAAATCCCATCACCAGAACTGTATCCCTCCCTCTTTCCTTCTGAAGGCACAAGTTTCGATGAAGCTGCAACAACCTTCCACTCTGATCAATTTTTTTCATCTTTCAAGTACCAGAGAGAGCAGGAAAAAATCTCCAGACTCATCTGCACACTCTGAAGAGGGAACACAATCCCTGTTTCTCCTGCCTTATGCTGGACATGTCCCTTTCTAGCCAGCACTACTCAGGGCACAGCTGTATCTTGGGGAAAGGGGGTGTGGATTTTGTCTTTCTTTCTCACTTTCCATCTTAAATTGGCAATAAATTGCATCAATTTCTGCAGGCCAAGCCTGCTTTGCCCATAACAGTCACTATTCCCACTTTGTTGATTTCCCTCTTTTCCCCTTTTTCATTTTTCCTTCCAATTTTTGGATAGACAACCTCCCTCCAACTACCTTTTCTTCTCCCCCTAATTTTACACCTCTCTGCTGATTGTTCCTTTTGTTCATTTCACTTCATTCACACCTTCTAAACCAAATTTTTACAGGACTAAAAACCTAAAATCATTGACCTGAACTAACTCAGCAGTCAGCCATGCTTCGAGCAAGGTGTTAAATGAGTTAACCTCCAGAGACGTCTTCTCAATTATTCTCTAAGATGTACATATATACATAATTAAGCATATCCAGAGTTCTTGTTTGACTAGAGCATGTGTTCCACCTCATGCAGCAAAATAAATGTAGGTTCACAGCATGAATTTCTGCTGGCCCAGAGAATGACCTTGAATTGTTAACCTCAGCCTCACTTGCCCACTCCCAAGCAATCTGCTCTTATTCAGGATTATCAAAACCAGTGATGGCCTTTGTTCCTGCAAGGATTTATTGTTTTTGCAAGTATAACTTGTGCAGCATTGCGACAGACAGACTAAAACAAGGCTCTAACAAAGGAGCAATACCAATGAGTTCTGGTTATCAACATCAAACTCCAAAAAAGAAATTTCAGTGCGGGAAAGATGAAAATCTGAACAATCACGACCAAATACAGTTTCTCATTAGACCAGGAAAAAGCTCCAAGATGTGAAAATTTTATTGTAATGGGTATGCTGTTTCGTGTAGCACGTTTTCTAAGAGAGTGGAAAACTAATTGCTTATTAACATAAATAAGCACAGTGTCATATTTGAGAATTCATTGAGATTTACCCAAAATCTGGAGAGAAAAAACACTGTGCCTTGAGGACAGAGGGTGACAGTGAGAGTCTGTCCCAATGACAAAGGCTCCAGTGCTGCTGTCAGCTGATGTCTTGCTCTAAGAGCCTTTGGACTCAAATTCAGACAAAACCAGTAAGATTAATTCTAGCCAGCACAGTTCATTACCTCTCACAGAAAGCACCATCAGTGGAGTTTAATAACTTGCTTCTAACTGTTTAATTGTGATGCTTGCACTAATAATTATTGATTATGTCCAAAAAAATTACATTTTGTATCAGATGGCTGCAGAACACACGCACAGTAACCGAGTGCCAGCTGATACTTTGCCAATTTGATTTATTAAGATTATGTATACACAAGTGGCAGCAAATGTGCTGGCTGCCTTCCTGCTCTGCCTATTCTGTCCTGGTCCCTCCCCTTCAATGCTAATCAGAGAGCAAAGCATAACAAGGAGATAATTACACATTGCTGCTGTTTGCGCCAAGAGAATTTATGTAAATATTTTTAATACATTCAGCTATTTTGCTCTTGCTGCAGGTTGCATTTTAAGGCAGAAATTTGGGCAGACACCCCTCTTATGCTTTACTGTTCAATGATTTTCAGGCCATGTTTAAAATTATACTAAAAATTGCAGCAATTTCTCCTTTAGCTGCATAAACCTCACAGGAAAATTTCCTCTGTAGGCAGCAAAGCTGCAAAGATGCTCTAGTTAAAGGAACTTTTGACACTGAATGTCTGAAAGTGAATAAGGATATTCATTTTTTTCAGGGAAAGGTTTGCTCACTTATTTCGTCATTTAAGCCAAGGTATTGATGATGATGATGATTTAAATATCCACCCGAAAATTTGTTTTCTTCATTTTTCATTCAAAAAAGCTCACAAAATTTAAAAATAATGCCAATTCCTCTCAAAGTTAGTGCTCTGAGAAACTGCCAGAAAATTAGCATGTAACATTGAATATATGGATAAATATGACAATGAGTTTAGCTGGTGTAATGTTCATTTGCAAAAGAAGCAATTAGAAAAAGCATAAACAAGATGCTACAGTCTCAGGCTATTACTAAAGAAATTTGTTTCCTTTCTTCCTCATTTAAATGTTAAAAATAATTCAGGAAGAAAATTAGATTCTGACTTATATCTTTTTAAATTATGATGAAATGAAGTAACTGAAAAAATAATTTTCAGAATAATTCATTTTTATTTGTGTCTGCCATGAAAAACAAAGTCCTTTGGAAGCAGACCTTTATAATAAAGTCATTAGAGTGTTGCTATTTCAATGGGCAATGTTTTTAATGAACCAATGGCAGCTTGCTGATAACAATTAGATGAGATGAAATTAAACCATTCCCACTCTTAAAAAGAGCAATGGTGCTCCTGATAACAGAGACTTCATCGTTGTGTTACCTAATCTGCTGCCTGGCTGGAATTTCTTTCACTGCACGTTGAAATTTAGTATTAAATGTCCATCAATAACAGTGTGCAAATAAAAATCATGAAAGCAAACTGATTTAATGTCAAACTAATGAGTCTGGAAGCTCTGCTTAAGGAATTACATTTTAGCCTTTCTCAAATAAAGTGCTTAGAGGGGAGAGGGCTTCCTGGAATTTACTGGAGTAGGAGATTTCAGTGGTTAATGAGAGGATCAAGAGTAAATGTCAAACTAAATAATGTCATAAACTCTTCATTTCTGATGCTTGCCAATCCAGTCACTGCTTTCTTATACCCTGGTTATAGCAGGTTCATTGGCCATATCTGAACTTCCAGATAAATAGGAAAACCTCATTCATCAATGCTCAGCCACTAATCTGAAATCCCAGCACACCAAAAAGAGCTCAGTCCAGTACTTAACAGCAAAACAACTACACAATGTTCTGAGGAAAACCACATTCCTAAATCCACATTCTTAAAAGGTTCTTATGGAAAACACATAAAATATTTGCAAAAGACTGACAAAAATTCTTGATACTTTTGTTTTTTTGTTAACTTGAGGAAAATCTGTAATTTTTGGAGATTTGAAAGCCATTGATGGCAAAGTTTATCCAGCAACCAAACAGTGCCCTCCAAGAGTTCTCACAAGTGTTTGGATGAAATGCAGAGAAACTCTGCAGGGAAGCATTGGAAGTAAGGCCACAGCACCAACAATATTTTTTAGATGAAGTCAAGAACTGACTCTCATATAGAAGAGTAGCTCCAGACCAGACAGAAATCAATGAAATCCCAATAGGAATTCCAGGAACTAAGCGGTGTTCAGCTGTCAGGCCATGGCTGACTCCCACAGTATTGAGTGACTCTACATGGTCAACACCATTTGCAAAAATGGACAAACATTTCAACATAAACCACATTAGAACTTTATACTACTGATTTGCTACAGTAGTATTTCTGTTTCTCAATAATTTTAAAGTCTTTCTTATTTATGCTGCAGATTTCCACCAACGAAAGGTACTCCACTGAAGATTTTTAAGGATTATCCCAGGATAGGCTGGCCTTTAGAAATAAACATTTTCAAGATGATCAGTATAGGAGGGAGATGATGAAGAAGAAAGGAAGGAAAACTGGAACTTTCAGATTATCTTCAAAAATATGCAGGAGATCTGAAAGGATGAAAAAAAAAAATAAAATGCTGAGGTTTGCCCTCTTCTGCTTCAGCAAGGGATTCTAAATACCATCATGGGAGCAATCAATTTGCAGCAGCTGTGGACAGCCTTAAGGGCTTGAACAGCTTAATTGGAGAAATGTTTTAGAAGTTAAAAGGCCAGAATCATGTCAAGTACCTGAAGCAAAAACTCACAGATGCTTCTAAATGTATTCATAATGCAGTATTACAAAGGAGAGCATCCACATAAGAAACAATGTTTGAAAAGGATAATTAAAAGCTAGTCTTAGTGACGAATTCTAGTCACAACCAAAAAATATTAATATACAAATTCAAATTTCACTTAATCTATCCTAAAAAGTTCTATTAGTAATTTTTAAGAATTATCTTTAATAACAATTTAATGCGTGTAAGTGAAGTTTTTAAGGTACTTAGAACATAATAGTCACTTAAAGCCAGGGTTGAAATTTAACAGTTCAATTAAATTACTTATCCCCTAATTTAGTTTTTTCCTTATGTTGAATTTAGTGTTCATGCAGGGAGGTCCAACTTTCATGGAAGTTGAAGCCTCTGGTTTTTAAGAGCTAGAATGGAATTTTATTCTTCGGTTAAATTGCGTTTTTAAGGGGCCTTTAAGAGTTCCCGTTTGCCAAGTGACTCAGGCCTTCAGGATGAAAACAGCACAGGAGGAAAATAATGTCCAGCTAAGCAGCAGCAATTCCACTGTTCATGATCACCTCCCTTCATTAAATGTGTTTTACCTTTCCCGTCATTATCCCTCAGCTGCTGCTGAGGAAGGACAAAAATGCTCATTACAAGCCCATCACTCCCAAATAGAAGAGATTCCTCAGTTTCTGCTCTCTTCCAGTCAACTATGATCTGAAGTTTGGAAAAATTATTAATTCAAAGAAGATGTTACTGTGCTGGAACTCCTGTAACCATAGTAAAGGTAAAGCAGGTCATGAAATTCTTGGGGTTCCCTTCTTATACCAGAGCTCAAATAACTTCCATACTGTTCTAGATTTACCATGGAGATATGTGATTAAAAAAAAATAGCACAAAACCAACCCAAAACTAACCAGTCAACCAACCAAAGAAAGAAAGAAACAAAAAAAAATTCCTTGGGTTTTTTTTCCCCTTGTTATTATTACTTTACAACATCAAACAAAAAACAATAATTGAGCAACCATGACTTAGGTCAGCATATCTGCATCAATAGTAGTAAGATACTTTCTGAATAAGAGTATTTGTCACACAAAAGTTAGGCTACAGATAATTAGGTTTGCACAGTAATTTTGGGTAGTTTTGATAGAAAACATTATCAAGAAGCTCAGTTCAAAGTGAGCCAACTGTGATATGCTCAGGGGTCTGTTTACAGTTCCTCAATCCAGTGCAAGCACTCTGCTATTACACAGGATTATTTTTTCAGCAATTACTCAAATATTGGCTTCTGTGTGTTGAGTCATCCTTGAGGCACCCTTCTGCACCACTGAGGCTCCTTCCCCAGCTCCAAACCATAAGGAAATCACAGGAAATCACCCCAAATCCTGACACCTTCTTGGCTGTTCTCTACAGAGCTAAGGACTTGTGCCATGTATTTTTGTTTACAAATCAGCTTGAGATGCTGATAAAAACCCAACAGCAAAGAAGCAATCTCAGGGACTCTGAAAGAGAAACTGCATCTTCTGAACTAGTAAGGTAAATAAATGTTTTACCTAATGAAATTCAAGAGCCTGTTCTTACTCAGGAAATATAACTTTAGTCCAAATTTAAGTGTCTAAGTTCTGTTTTCCCATTGTATCAAGTCCTAGTTAAGGTTGATCACTTTTATCATATTCCAATCCATCTCTTTGCCAACTTATCTAGTCCCTGTAAAGGCCAGTAATCAAAAGCTTTAGTTTTTCTTTTATGTTGTATAATAAACAGCTTTGAAACTATTTGTGATAAAAATTATGACAGTGCTGAAGCTATGACATATGAGTCCTCCACAACAAGAAGCCAGAGCAAAAGGATGAATTCATGTTTTAATGGAACTAATTATTGGGAAAGGAGATTGCAGGAAGCCCAAAACATTGAACTAACTTTCCGTGGAATGTCTTCTGATAAAGAGGACTTGAAAAGAGCCTTCACCTCATGTCAGTAATTGCTTGGGAAAAATGCTGAGCTGAATATTGGGTAAATGTCCAAGTGTTTGCTTGTTTAAAGAAAGATCTAATTAACAATTTAAAAACACAAAAGTCCTGTCGTGTCGAGCTTCCTGAAGTGCCAGCCTTTGTCAGAGATACAATCTTAGTTGTAACTCTGTTCTGTCTGCTGTTCTAGGTATAAACAGGTTAGACTCAATCAGTGGCTACAGCTTTATACCTACACTCAGTCCGAAGCTGAGAAGATGTAGGGTGGGAGGCAGCATTACCTCTCTAGTATTTTAGAAGAGTTGGGAATGTTTCTTTAAATCCTTATTAATAAACATATAGAAAATGTAGAAAGTACTTAAGAAATTACTGTGCTGCTCTGAGTTTCTCTCCTTTAAATTTCTCCTAAGTAATTATTTTAACTAAATGATAAAGTATGTCAGCTATGGAGCTCAAACCAGCCAGTATTTCCATGTACTTTTACAATCTCCCCATGGCAAGTTCCAGTACAACTCTGAAAGATCTTTGGAAATAGCCCTGAAAGTTTTTTCCTCAAATAAGACCTCTTTTTTCTTGTTTTTTTTTTTTCCACATCTCATTCCAAGGAGCCTTGAGCATCTCTAGCTTTAGGGGGTTTTCTGCATTTAGCTGTCTCCTCGCTAAGAGATGCTGCAAAAATATGCAACCTCAGAATGCCAAGATGCACTCACTTTTTCATCTTTGGTTCATGAAATCAGAAAAAAAAACACCCTCTGCCTTTTTACCTGAGAGATATAACGGGAAAGAAGTGGTTGTGTTTGCAATACCCATCGTTCTGTATTCAGACTAATTGGTCCTGGTTGACAGAATGTTGGACATGATGAGTCAGCAGTGCTCTGGCAGCCAAGAGAGGCATCCCTGTCCTGGGGTGAATCAGGCACAGGCTCTGCACTGGGACAGCCTCACCTCCAGTGCTGGGGCAGTAAAAAAAGATATTAGAGAGTGTCCAACGAAGGGATAAAAAAATGGTTAAGAGTTGTGAAGGGAAGCATGTGAGGAGCAGCTGAGGTGTTTGTGGTCTTGTTTAGCCGGAGAACAGGAGAAGACTCGCCGCAATTACAACCCCCTCATAAGGGGAGAGGAGGGTCAGACATCAGTCTCTGCCCTCTGTGACCAGGGACAGGACCCGAGGGAACAGCCTGAAATTTGTCAGGGCAGGTTCAGATTGGATATTAGAAACATGTTCCTTCCCCAGAGAGTGGTGGGGCATGGCCTGGGCTCCCAGGGAATGGTCACAGCATCAAACCTGCCAGAGCTCCAGGAGCATTTGGACAATGCTCTCAGGGATGCACAGGCTGGGATTGTTGGGATGTCTGTGCAGGGCCAGGAGCTGGACTTGATGACCATCATGGGTCCCTTCCAACTCAGGATATTCTGCGATTCTTATTTAGCCTTGGCTGAGTCTGTCTCTTTATCATCTCCTCAGGTGCTCAGTCCCTGTGCCCATTCCCTGGGGGCAGTCCCAGGTTTGCAGCCTCAGACGTGCAGCCCCTGCTGCTGCAGTACAGAGCGTGGCTGTGACCACAATCTGCCCTTCTTGCTTCCAGCACAGGGGAATTTCTCTGTTGGGCTGGAACAGCAACAACACTGCCAGAACTGATAGTTTTCATTTAGTGGTTCCTGGTTTACTTTCAAATTGGTTACATCATTTTCATTTTCTACCCGCAATACACACAGGAGGAAATCTGAGTCCAAAAAGTAGTATCAAAATAACCTTTCAGGTACTTTGTAGGTAGATGGAGTATTCTGAGATGGAAGTCCATTATTTTTCCATTTAGGCATTACAATATCCTGTAGCTTACTCCCATTTTCCCTGCCTAATTTGCCATCTCTTAGATGCCAAGAATGTGTAGAAATCTCTGAGGGGCGTATCTCTCATCAGCAGGAAAGGAACATTGGAATAATGACTTTCAGGCATTGGTGGCAAGCACTGTATTCTCAGAAGCATAAAACCAGAAATGGAAAAACTCCTAATAGGTCACATAATCTATCTTTCTGCACAAACTGGGTTCTGCATAGTTGAAACAGATTCAATTTTGTTAAGAAGTTGCCTGCTTGGGATACCATATGCAGATTTTTGTCCAGTAATACAGTCACATGCTCTTCCCCATGTCCTCTTTCAATCTCAAGGAGGAACCAAAATTCAGAATATAGAAGGATAAAGGACAAGAAGCTCAGAGAATTGTTACATTAAAACCACCAACTTAGCCTGACATAACCCAGAGTTTTGGGCTCTGAATTAACAGGAAAAAAAATATTAGATTGGCATAACATTTCTGTGGCAATAATTACTTTCTAAATGTACTGGAATAGATTTCATCTTAATGAAATTCCATCTGATGTCAAAGCAGTGTCTGCTGCCTTTCTAATACACCTCTTTAATTCTCATATCAGGAGGACAAGATCTTAAAATTCCTGAATAATGAACTTTCTTACACAGTTAATGAGAACCAATATATAAAGCAGTTCCTCTCAGAAAAAATAATGATCTGTTTGCAAAAGCTAATATGTTCTGTATTTTCTCTTGGCATAGTACTGCAACTTTTCAGTTATACCAATACTTTGTTTGTGCTAATGTCATAAGTAGGAACTCAGATCATTAAATGGCCTCTGAACTAGGCATATGTTTAATCAATTTTCGCTACTCAATCCTTGTCACCAGCAGAAATCCTGACAGGGCATCTACCCACACCCATCTGGTGCCATCAAACATCCCTAGACCACGGATCAGCCAAAGGTGTTAACACTGTCAGGAGTTTTTGGCCATGCTAAAACGGGTTCCTATTTTTCACATGCCTTGAGGATAGAGGAATGAAATGAAGGTGAAGGATCTAAAAGGCTGCTCTTTCATTCAAGAGCTGCTGCGTGGATCAGGAGGAAACAGACACCCCATGTGCTGAGCTGAGCAGCAAACAGTCACAGATGGATGGGAAGCTGACCTTCCAGAGCATCATTCAGCAGAGCTGAATTAGCACAAAGCTATAAATAACCAGCTATTAGTATTGCAGCAGAAGCAGCGATTCTGTCATACTGCAAGGCAAGACAATCAGATTTTATTATTTGTGTGTAATCACAGTTGCTATGGGGTAGATAGGAGTGAAGAAAGAGACAAATAAATTATAACCTTTTGCAGAAGTAAAATCAAAGCAGTTTTGTGGAAGCATTTAAAGCAATAAGAGCTCTTCCCTAATGGGGCTTCTCGCAGTCTTTTGACAACAAGAGAATTTTTTTCCAGATCACATAAAAGAAAAAAAAAAAATTCTGTCATTGCTTAAGTCAGTAGTTTTCTTCTGAAAATGTGTTTACAGTTTGAGGCTCACCAGGGAGGCATGTTTTGCATGTAAATAGCAGGTGGTTATGGAGAGTTCCTTTGACAGCTAATGTCTTGAGCTGCCTTGACATCACTGGTCTAATAGAGTGGCTCTGTAGCAAGTGAACTTCCTGATGAAAAGTAACCAAATTAAGTGGAGTTTTTCATCTCTGTTCCTAGCTGGCTACACTGTGACCGTTCAAGGGGGAATGAAGAAATGATTAAAAAGAGATTGCACTCTGGCTCCGGTGGCAACTGACATAAATGAACTTGAAAAGACAAATAAGAGTACACTAATTTTAAAGCCACAGTGGTTCTTCTCTGTCTGCATCAGTGGAAATTGCATTGCTGAAAGCAGAGGTGGTCTGACTTGCCCAGAAAAAAAGCAAGCTCATGCTGTGACAGAGGGGGAATGTCAAATGCACCCCAGAGAGAGAGGTAATTAAAGACTTTGTCTTATTTATTCTTCTTTGTAGAGAATTAATAGCTACAGTGTTCATAATGTCTCCTGGCTCCTGTACTTAGGCTTAATTCACATTTTCTTTCTATTTCCTAAATTATAATCTCAAAATTACATTGCTGATCCCAGGAAGGTACATGAGTCTCAGTAGTAATGTCTCTGTGCCAAAGAACTGAGGAGTCCGTCATTTTTCCATGCTGCAATCATGGACTCTTCCTTTGCAGACAATGTCCTTTTTGTGCATCTTCTCTTAGAGAAACCTGTGACCTCTGAACCCTGCACTGCTGCTTGGGCAGATGCATTCAAGAAGGGTTCTAGACTCCCTGATCTACAAAGCTCTATACAGCTCCAAATAAAGGCACTTGTTTATGTGTGGCTCACATTTGCTGATTAGCACAAGCGGTTTCCAGGCATTTCAGCCTTTGCAGTCCAGCTACCAACCCACTCTGGTCCTTCTGACTGGATCTTTGTACCTGTGTGTCTTTACCATAACAAATCACACTCTAAACAGCACTTGAGATGGGTTTGCTGCTAGATCTGCACAAGACATACTTTAAAAGTATTTCCTTCCCAATATCCCATTTCTCCCTGCCTCTGGCAATGAGAAGCCATTCCCTGTGTCCTGTTCCTCTATGCTTTGCTCAAAGTCCCTCCCCAGCTCTCCTGCAGCCCTTTTGGCTGCTGGAAGGGGCTCTGAGGTCTCCCTGGAGCCTCCTCTTGTCCAGGCAAACATTCCAAGCTCTCCCAGTCTCCAGTCCTACTGCATTCAACTGCTTCATGTGTAACTGTACACTCAGTAGAGTCCCACTTATGAATAATAATCCAGTAGATAGCAAGCTCTGCTTTGTCCATCAGGTTACAGAATTGATACAAGGGAAAACCAGGCTGCAATATCATAAGACAGGAGAATTCCCTTAATGTTTTGTTTGTTTTTTTTTTTTACAATTACTAATGATGATTTAACTGGATGCAGCAGTTGCTCTGTGTGGGTTCCATGGCAGTGGGAGGATGTTGTTAACAAAATGTGAATGAAGCTGTTGGCCCACAAGGCCTGAAGCAAGCAGACCTTTAGCTATGCAGGTTGTAACCTTCTGAACAGACCTAGGCAGGATCCCTTTTGTTCTTTTATTACAACTTGTGTGTGCAGCAGTCACACAGTAGGACTTCCAGTGCCAACTGGGGGTTTCCACTGCTCCGAGATAAATAAAATATGTGATTAATAATGCACGCTAGAGCAACATCAGTACTTCATAAGAAAAAGGAAAATACACTCCTGGAGAATAAGCACATACTTTACAATAATCCTACTTAGTATTCCTCTTTTCTTCTCACTCATAAACAACAGCAACAGGACAAAAGATGGCAATTTTAATTGTAAAGCTGCCTAATGATTTTATAAAGGGAGCCATCCTCCTGTTGTACATGACAGCATAATGAATTCCTTTTGAAACAAGAGAAGGAAGGAATAATCCCAAAAGCTCTAAAAGAGAAGATGAAATGCCATCCTAATGCAGTTTGCATCTTTTTCCCACCATAATAACTAGCTATCCTCTGTTTAGTAAATTGAATACTGCATTGTTCCAAATAACCGGAATGAGTGTGGATGGGGAAGAATCTGCTTACTTGGGAATAATATTTATGTAATTATTAATGAAGTTGTTTATTGTTCACATTGTCTGTGCCTCCTATAAATGCCTATATTGGACATTCAGCAGAACTTAATGCAAACCATTAGCCTGATTTGAATGATGGGGAGGGATCAAAGAGATCAGAATAGAGTTTTAGCAGCTTTCTGAGTTTTACTTTAATTCAGCAGAGTCCAACCTACAAATCTCAGGTGATTTAACAGACTGCAAGTCTCCTAAACTTGTGTATCTCTATCTGACTTCATAAATCCTTCATGTGTTTCTGCCCTAAAGTTTGGGACTCATACTTTAGTAACTGCTTCTGGATGAAAGTTATTTATGGCTGTCAGTATTCAAAAAGCAAGTTCAGTATGAAAAAGAAAATAAGGCTTTAGTTCCAAGCTCTAAGCAAGTGTTTTGTGGGCCTACCCTTCTACTATTCCAGGATAAGTTTCAATGGTTCGGAAAAACCTTTTTTACTCTTGAGATTTTGCCTACAAGTCCAAACGAGCTCAGAGTTCTGATAAAGATTTTATCCCCATTGGACCCATAGAAGAGCAGATGTTTGCAGAGACAAGCCCCCAGCTTTTTTTAAAGGAGCTGGCACTGGAACTCTCTGTTTCAGTCACTTGGAATACACCAGTTCAGAATGTGTAGGTTAAGTTAGCACAACACTAAAAACTCATGATAAAAACTTTCCTCTCTGCTTCACCAAATTTCCCACATTTTGCTCCAAGCAGCCAGCTCCCGGTTCACTTGTGGAGCAAGCAGTGCCAGTTCAGTGACCCTTTGCTGTGTCCCAGAGCCTGGCCAGGACACAGAGCTCACACCAAGCTGCAAACCCACCCCTGATGAAGGATAAATCACCTGTGCTAAGTGCTTTGCTCCCTGGGCCAAAACCCCTCTTGGCACTTGAAGAAAAGTTCCCAGTCCCTGCTCAGCTCCATTTGCTGCTGCAGTCAGTGGTGCCTTCACTTTGTGGGACTGAGAGACCACAGAAAATGATTAAGTAGCAAAACTCAGAGGATTAAAGTCTGAAATACACATGGCAAAATTTCACATTTTGCTTGTTTGTAAGTTTGTGCATTAATTTTTCACCTAATTTATATTATTTTTAAACCAATAAGAAACTACTGTTTTACACTATGATAAAAGAATCATAACTAATATGCCTCTCTAGTTTTAATGTTTAATTTTTGTTATTTCAAAAGCACACACTTGGTTAAAATTAGCCTTCACTGGCTATTTTAATTTTTTAAAAAATTAGTTTTAATTGCAAAAGTTACAAAGTGAGAGAACTATTTTTGTATTTTCCTTACTTTCAAGGCAAAAATAATCTGTATGTTACTGGATAAACCAACACAACTTCCATTTAGACCTCAAACAATAGATAATTCAATGTTTGAAATTCTTTCAAGGGGAGCAACACCAAGCAAATAATATATTTTTCACCTTTAAATTTATTTTCAATATTTTTGCGCTTTATTTGCTCTCTCCACATGATTCCTTCTGTTTCCTATCTTCTACTGCTCCTTTTCCTGACATGTAATTTCCTACTTGCTTTTATTTCATACATTCTACTGGGGTTTTTCATTATTTTTTTCTATTATTTCATCTTCTTTTCTGTTTGTCAATTTTATGCAGTTTGCTTTGTTGTTTTCTTTTTTTTACCTTTTTTTTTTTTTTTTTTAGTGTGGCTTAGTGTTTTGACATGCCTTTATTGTTGCATTTATTTTTATTTACTTTTTTGCTTTCACTGTTCTATAGATGAAACATTATGCCAAGCCAAATCCCTTTTCAAATTTTCTTTGAATAAAAGATGAGCTGCTCTGGGATCATTCCAGATGGAGCTGCCAAAATGAACTGGTCCAGCACAGCTTTCTTTGGATTACATTCCATGATAGTTTCACTACCATTGTAGCTGTGAGAGTAATGCAAGAACTTTCACAATGAATCTTTTTGTCATTTTTGGTACCTTTGATTACTTTAGTCAAAACTAAGTAGAAAAAAAGGCTTTCTTGTGCTGACTTTTGACAAATACCCACTGATGGAGAACTTTAATACCCAGTTTTTGTGTGAACAGCTGAACTGAAAATGACTGAATTCTTGCTGCTCTTGTCTGTTGGGATTCTCCCCTGTCTGTTGCTTTGAGTGTTTTGGGGTGTTGGCTTTTTGCTTATTTATTACCTCTTAGTTTATGGAGTTTGGGCTTGTTTCCTTTTTTCCTTTGTAGCATTTTTGCTTCCAACTTATACTTGAATATTTTTGTATTTCTTCCATCAAGTCTGTTGAAAATGTGTCAACAGATTACAGAGTTTTAAATTAATGCTCTTCTCACCTTACCCACTGCCCAATACAACAGCTGATATATTGAGCACTCCTGCCTCTACCCTTTAGAAACACAGATGAAAAAGAAATGTGCTACAGGGTAAATGCAGTAATTTAACATATTTCTTTTGAAAAGCCAAGCACTTGAAGGATAGGTGGAGGGTTTTCCTGCTTATGGATTTTAACTTGTGTGACTATCACCTCCTGCAATATTACTGAAGAAAGAACATGCAAAATGATCTAACAGATTTATATGATTTTTTTTTCTGTAGTGGCTCTGGCCATTATTGGCATTCTTCAATTATCATTGACCTTTCTGTTCTAGGACAAATACTATTCCCTGGAACAGCCACTTAGGAGAAAACCTAATGTGCTGTGCCTGAACATGTAATTTTTATGCTACTTTAAAGAAGAAACGCTGCTTAACTAGCTGATTGCAGATGCTCTATGTTGTCTAATGATAGCTCCTCTCTCCAGGAAACCTACAGAAAATTAGCACTGCACGTGGGATGGGGCATTTCCACTGTTTCCCGGTAGACTGTGAATGATGGATGTTCCTGGCATACACAAACCCTTTCACTTTGTTTCCCAAAAGCTGTAAACTCGTTAGCATCCTATTATATTTCTGAATGCAAAACACTGCAGCATGCACTGGACATCTGGGAAAAGCTGTAAAGGCAGATTAATCACTGCCTTTTTCTGATAGGGTTAGAGCACAAGAAGGATCTCTCCCCTCCTGGCAGCTTTATTTTTGTTTTGTTCTACTTAACCTTTAATCTCTTTGTCTGTTCTAAATAATGTTAACAAGATGCCCAGTTTCTCATGCAGGACACTTTCTAGGGGGAGATGAATTCTGCAGAAGTGAGGAGGTGAGTTTGCCTTGGTCAGGCTGTATCTGCAGGGAGTTTTTGTCTTTTACCTGTCAGGTGAGGGCCTTCTTTTGGTGTCACCAGCTTGGGTACATGTACCTTTCCTTGAGGAACACAGGGTGTCTTTTTTGAAAAGTTCAATAAACTCCCTGCCACAACCAAAATAGAGGTCCTGGGTGGGCTTTTATCTGCCACCTTCCACTGCAAATGCCACAAGGATCAGAGGATTTCATTAATGAACACTGTAAGGCAGAACCACCGCAGAGGGGTGAAGACATATAACATCAAATAAAATTCTCCCATTACTTATGCTTTCTAGACTGTTAAATGATATATTTGCTACTAATATCAGCCTTTTAGTGACTTTTCAAATGACATCATCAGTTATAATTGAAAAAATGTTCGAAATGAGAAGGAGGAAGGAACTTTGTCTACTTGATCCTGTCCACCGAGATTTGGATCCATTTCAGTATCATGTGCATAGAGTTTTCAGAGGAACATATTCCCTGCTCAATTTCTGTGACTACAGGCTGAAAGCAGGTTAATATCTTTCATCTCAGTACAGAACTTTCATCACCAAATTACCCTCTAGATGACATTAAGAAATTGTGAACAGTTTTCTGTTAAAAAAGTCACACTATTGTCAAATGTTACTGATAGGAACTGTGCACCAGAAGGAAAAACTGGCTGCAAGTTCTCTTCAAGCCTCCATTTTATTTAAAACACATCCTAAAATTCATATAAATATGTTTTTTAAGTGTGGTCATCCAAGAACGGACACAAGCCACCTAAATATAGTCAAAAACTCTGGGTTGTGCCAAGTCATGTTTCTGGGACGAGTTTAAGAAGTGTCAGAAAACAATAACAGTTCATGCACATAAATTGAGACCACAAGGAGTTCACATACTTCATAGGGACCTACACTTTGAGAAGCAAAGACCTGAGTTCTGTAAACTTTAGTAAAATTTCCTGAGAAACATTAAACAAGACAGATCACCAAATGTTATTTATCTAGTTCTTGCTTCCAAATGGCAATCACATAATTACTAAAAATGCAAGGAGAGCCTGATGGAAAAATAAGAATATTAAATGATCTGGAGGAAACACTAGACAGCCAATAGCCCTATCTAATTTATGCTAAATAAAATTTTACCAAATCACTGCTTCCTTCCAGTCAAAACAGTTCACAAAATTATCTCTTGGAGAAAGAAAAGACCCTCTCGTTTTTTGACATGTTTAGCTTTAAGACTTCAGCCCTAAAATTCAGAAGACTTTAATTAAGCATCCAGAATTAGACTGAGCGGAACTTATAGCCCAGTTCCTCCCACACACTCCTCCTCCTTAATCACCAGCCTATTTCAGTTTATCTTCCCCCAAGGCAAACTTTCCAAAGGTATCCTGTGGTTACAACTTGGGCTGCACAGCCAGAGCAAACCAAAGCACATCTCTAAACCTCAGAAGCTGACAGTGGTGAAGATCATCCCAGGATCATCTGCTTTAGTCTCAAGAACTATTACATTATTATCTGCAGAGTTTTTCCCTCTAAAATACCTGAAAGGTAAAGCTAAGAACAGTCTTTGATGCTGGACTTCTGTGCACACAGCACAAAAACTTCCTTTTGTTTTAAAACAAGAAAGGCAGAAGACATCCCAAATGTGCTTGGGTTTCTTTTCCACTGTGGAGAGAAAAGGTAGAAGACATCTCCCCCTCTCCTGAAAACTAGCTCATTGGTTAATATTCTCTTATTTACCTAACTGGTGAGCACTAACTTCCACTTAATTATTAAATAATAACAACAGCATTCACATTTCCTAAATCAAATGGAGTGTTTTTGGCCTTTTCTTTTCTGCAGTAAAACAGAAGCTACACATCTGATAAACTGCTGAAACCCCCTGCTATCAGATCTCCCATGCCTGCCCCAATTATTTAAATTAGCCTTACAATTTCAGGAGTTTTCTATGCTGGTACCAATTACAAAGTGCAAAATTGAGTCAGATCTACATTTAATATACATTGAGATACACCAATTTACACCAGATGACTATCTGACCTCAGAACATTTTAAATCCCAAGCCCCTCTTTACATCTCAGAAAAATTATATAGATCCCTGTTTAGTCATTAGTGTTATGTCCAGCAGATAATTTTAAAATAAAAATAACCACTTTTTAACCTGATAATTTAAAAAAAAAGAGGCCAGCGATCAAAGACATTTTCACTCAATGCTGCCTTCGCCTCTCCTTTCATACATGCAAATAAAAATATCAAATCAAACACAAAAGATTCTAATTTTTAAATACCAAATCAAACACAAAAGAGTCTAATTTTTAAATAACTGAAGAGCAATTTCCTGTCATAAATAATTTTCAGCTAGGTTCTGATGAATAATTACTGTCTTATTTCCACAATGGAATCCAAATCAATAATATTACTGGAACTAGAAGCCAGTGTGTTGCCCTCTGGACAGACTAAATGCAAGTTGTTTCCCAAACTGCTGAAGTCAGAAGAACAAAGTTATTCCGTTATTAAAAGAGCCTGGTTTTACTAACTAGTGAATATAACAGCACCTGATTCTCATGTGTGTCTTTTTGAAGTAGAGAACTCTGATCCTCCAACAAAGTAAGGGAGGCAGACACTGTAATCATCAATTACATCGTCAGGGAGAGCAAATTACATATTAGCGACCGAAGCCAAATGAGCTGAGGAAAACTGACACTAAAAAGGAAACTTCTTCCTTCACTTGCTTCCCCTGCTGCACAGATAAAACAGGATAAATCTTTCGTAATTTAAATTAAAAGTAGGAAGAAGGGAAGACGCAAGACATTCTGGGAATGTTCTCCTCTGACTCGGATTATGCAAAGGATTTTACTCCCACATAAAACAGAGGTCACTCCTTATATGATGGAAATATTTCAGATGTGTTCAACACTTCATAAGCATGGAGAGAGAGATGGCTGAGACAAGACTTAAATAAAACATAAACCAATGAAAAAAACAGAGGAAGGAAATGTATCCTTGCAGAGGGCAATACTCTGGTGCCTTTACATTACATATTTTTCCATTCCACTGCAAATCTCTTCAAATATTGGATAACTGAACTCATGTGATGGATGTTGTTAGCCCACATTTCACCTGCTTTCATTTTAACTCTGTGGTGGGTTGATCCTGGCTGGGTGTCCACCAAAGCCACTCCTGGATGGGGCAGAAAATAAAACAAAAAGCTCATGGGTGAAGATAAGGACAGGGAGAGATCTGTATCAGACACCAGCTACTGCCCCGAGTAAAATAGACTTGGCTTTGTTTGTGGGACATGGGGGAAGCCCCCAGCAGCCTCCCACAGAAATGACTCCACTACCAAAACTCTGCCATGAAAATCCAATCCAAGCGGTGAGAAACAAAAATGTTAGAATAAATTAAATTTATGCAAAGTGTGGATTTCTACAGACTATGTATCCAGAGAGTTGCACTAAGCACATTAGAAAAAGGATGTTGCTCTACAGATGCACCATAACAGAGATTTTGTTGTAAAATTCTATTATTGAAGACTGAAATATAAAAATTGACCTTTCCTCATTCCAAAGCATTCTAATACTTTTTCCTTATAGATCATAGTGCAAGTATTAGGTTAAACATAATGGCCATTATGAATTCTACATCTTTAATTACCTAATACTGGAACTCTTAGCATAAGCACTAAAACTTATGTTTTACAATGCACTAAAACTGTCCAAACAACAAATAACCATTGACTGTTGCAATCTGCATATTCTTTCTGTATCTCTGTAAATCAGTTAATACTGATGATGGCATTTCAGAAATACACAAATACATGCAAGGTGGTTTAAATAAAAAGCACCAAGAAAGTGGATTCATTTGGTGAGGAACTGTGTTATTTGCAAGCAGCTTAACTTGATGCATGCAAAAAATTGAGAGGCTCTTGCTCTCTGCATCAATGAGTTCCTTGTACTCTAAGCATGATGTGTGCAGGAGATGTTCCTGTCTGATTGAGCTCTGTCAACTTTTTGGGGTTTTCTGAAATGTGAAAGAATGGAAAAAATGGGAAATATGGATTTAGAATTGAGTGTTGAGCCTCATATGCCCAGAAAGGTCATGTTCTGTCCTGAACTGCAGCTTCCAGGCATTGCAAGACAAGATCCACATCAGCACAAGGCCTTTTAAAGAATTCAGGCAGACTGAGCTTGCTCGCAGCTACTGAGCAGCTCTTCTGGAGCTCAGACTACAGCTCAGTAATGCTCACACAATACCAGTTTGCAACCCTGCCAAAACAAAACTCAGCGGGGGAAAAAATATCCATTTCTTTTGCCAAACAAATGTTAATGCATAAAATGCAAGTATCCACAACACTCACACCTGACACCCAGAGCCAACTTCCCAGTGTTACTTATCAAGCAGCTTGGAGAAGCTTATAAAGCTAGTTCCTTAGGGTAAGATATTTTCTTAATGGGCAACAAGTTTTGCCAGGCTTGTGCTGTTACCTAGTATTTTCCCTGGCGGTATGTCAAAGAAAGATTTTTAAGGCTTAAGTTAAGAAATGATGTTTAGAATGATGCCAGGACAGGCCGTGAGCTGTTCTTAATCCTTCATATGTTTGCTGACTCCCACAGAGCTGCACTAATTCACACCAGCTGAGCAGCTGTCCTACTCAAATACTGCTTTATCCCTAAATCTGCTAGGAGTTCTTCACCTAAAGCCATGTGGAGTCAGGCATGCATTTGTAAGAAATGACAAAGGTCAACCCATGACCAGGAATTGAGTCTTTTTTATTTCACTTTAGTATTGTCAGACTTGTATCCCAACTAACAGCTTTGACCAGCACCGAAATCACTATGATTTCGCAGCATTTGTCTGGGTATAAAATCACACATTTAACAGATTCCTGACAGTTAAACAGATGCTTGACTGGTAATTTCAAATATTTGATATACCAAGCATAACATTGAAAGCTCCAGGCCCCATGTAGCCCAAAATCCATGCCCAATGTGCCTCATGGTCATCCAGATCAGCTCTCAGGTGAGAGATTTTAACACATGTATAGTAGCACAACATGTACCATAATCACTGATAATTTTGGTATGTAGCTGAGACAATGGGCTGAGTCCTACAGCAGAGGCCAGACTCTAGATGCCGCTGATAAATAAGGTGAAAAAATCTGAAAAAAAGAGTTACCGGAATTTACATTTCAAAAATTTGAAGCATTTACTGGAAGCCATGGGATAGAAAAAACCTTTAATCCTTCCTTTCTAGGCTAAATATGAAACCATTCTTGTTGTGAGCCCTGCCAAGTTATGAGGTGAAGTCAGTGGAAGGCTCTAATTGACTTCAGCTGTGGAATACATAAGGGATGACAAAGACACTCAAATGTTACCAAAAAAAGGGATGAATTCTGGTTTACAAGATTGCGTGACAAAAGGGCTTTGTGCAAAATTCTCTCCCATCACTCTGTTTAAAAAAAAAAAAGAAGAAAAAAAAGAGAGAAAACCTCTGAAAATACTAATTCTCTTGATAGCAGCTAAATATTTGCAGCAGTCAGGAAATGGAGCAGAAGCCACCCTGCTTCTGAGTGACCTTGGGCACACAGCACTTCTCCTGTGGCAGTCCAGAAAGCCAACCCCACCCCTGTGGAGGGGTTTGTGAACTTTGAGGTTCCTGCATAAAAGCCACTGTAGGTGACACTTGATACTCAGAGCATTTTATTAATTAACTGCTGATCAGGAACTTCCAGGTTTTTTGCATTCACTGGCCCTTACACGGCTCTGCACCAAGGGGAATAACCTCACAAATACATCGTC
The DNA here is from genome assembly GCA_013398995.1 of Alaudala cheleensis. Classification (NCBI taxonomy): domain Eukaryota; kingdom Metazoa; phylum Chordata; class Aves; order Passeriformes; family Alaudidae; genus Alaudala; species Alaudala cheleensis. The sequence continues at coordinate 86,111 of VWYE01024261.1, forward strand.
TGTCTCTTTTCTTTTCTCTACCTATTTTTTTTTCCTCTCCTCTCTTGGCTCCTCCACAGAGAGTTGTTTTAGGAATTTAAAGCTACACGACAAACCTCATCTCTCCAAATAGTTTTGTTATCATTAAAAGAAGCAATGAAGACAGCACTTCAGTCTGTCTTTTTGCAACTGAGCTAGCAGGATGTAACTTTAAGTATAGATGCATAGCTCCATAAACAGAAACATCCAGTGCAGGTAGAAACACATAAACAATGGAAAGGAGAAGTTTTTCCCTTAAAATCATGATGGCTAGGACAGGGAAAATCCACTGAACAGAGTGAAGAAAGTTTTGCTGTAGTTCATATGTTGAGTCACCTGTGGAGTTTGAACCTGATGTTCTTTAAAGTTCCTTCCTTGAAAATATCCTATGATTCTATGTATAATAATGTCTATTTATTCATATTATGCTGCCCTTTGACAATCTTTCCAATTATATTCTAAACCAATGTTTTCTTTTAAAATGGAAGAATATTTTATTGAGCATTTTGATATTTTTTTCTCCTCCTAAATGCTTGACATTAATAATATCTATCTAGACAAATAGTAGAACATTTGGCCACATTTATTATAACTGAAAATAAGAAAGTTTACAGAGAAAAATAATTCATGCTTTTCACAAAGAAATACCAGATCACAAATGTTTCTCATAAGGCAATGCCTCCTGCCTATAGAGAAAGGGAAATATCAGCTCCCAAAAGTCATGTCTTCACTTCTGATAAGTACAATTGTTTAGAATTAAAGTAGCTGACCAGAGATTTCCTCTGTGAGTGGGAGCAGTGCTGCTGTTGTTTTTGAGCACTCAAACCCACAGATGATTTGAGCCAATATTGACCTTTAAATATCAGTTATCGCACTTTGAGATAAATGAGTGTTGCTACTTCAGAGCTGTGTGAGACACACAGTGACCTGGGGAATGAGTGGCTGAGTTGCAGCACAATCAGTGGTAGCTCTGATTAATGAATAAATAAATATGGATGGGAAAAATGGGAAATACTTGAGCTTTCTTTTTTTTCAAAATGTCTCTGTCCACAAAAAAAAAAAAAAACACAAACCAAAAACAAAAACAAGGGGACAAGGCATGACATTTTTAGCCTCTTTTCCATTAGCAGGAATCACTAAGCAGTGGGCTCAGCTTGGCTTGCATTCAGGGCACAGTAAAGCTATAACAAAGGTGATGGAGAGGATTTTACTGCTGTTATTTTTTCTATCACGCTCCATCCTTACTGTTTTAGCTCTGCACACTGGGCAGGGTTGCTGGTTGCCTTTGCTGGCCTTCTCCTGGCTCTTCTGGGATTGACTCCACTTATGTGGGCAGTGCAAAATAATTGGAATTGCTGGAAGAGCTGGGAACTGAGAGCAGTTCCACTCAGTGCTTGTGGTGGCTCTGATGCCAGGCCCTGCTCTTCAGCAGACATTCAGGAACATTCAAATTAAATAAACCACTGATTATTGCAAATTTTTCAAAGCCTGTAAGATCTTGCATTTTCAGCATGACTCTTTTTTTATAGTTCTACTGCCTACACACCTTAATCACCTTTTGTTCATTGCCTCATGCATCTGAATTACCTGTCTGGACAAATTGCTGAGGTAATTTTTTATAAAGAAATGCATTTTTAATGTGAGAAGAGTTCTTTAGTTTTATTGTATAAAATTATACACTGAATTGTGAGAACCCAGGAACACTGAAAAGCACAGTACAGTACAACAACCAAACCTAAAAATATCTGGAGTTCCAATAACACTAAGTTTTACAATAATAGGGATTTTTTTTTTTCTCTAATAAAGTATCTGCAGATGAAGTCTATGATCATACTGGATACCATCAATCAGAAATACATTTGAGGAGGAAATTTATCTTCTGAGTAATTAATGAAATTATTATTCACTTCAAAAATTTCTTGCATTTTCCTTTAAAATCTCTGCTCCCTGTTACTACCACCAAATGGAATACTGGATGAGGCTGATTCCACAGCTGCTCTAGCAAAGAAATTAATTTATACTTTATATCTGTGTACTGCAGTGAAATATGGTAAAGTACAAAGGTGATCACAGGAATGCAATTAGGAAATAAAATCTTCCAGAGGAAAAAAGAACTCTAAAAGATAATTGGTTTTGTGAGTAGAACATATTACACATAAAGTACTCCTACTGCTATTCACACTTCTGTGTTTAAGGTCAAGTCATCTTTAATCTGATGTGACACATGGGTAACATGCAAATTCTCTAACGCAGTGTTACAAGGATGCACATAAATATTTCAATATAAGTGGAAAGACAAACACAATTCATCTTGTCTAAACACACATTCTCTTTTCCCTGCATCATCCTCAGTAGTTAAAGACTATGATCTACTGTAGACATTTCCAAGACTATAAATCTTGCAGCATTTGCTAATGACTCTCTGGCAATGACAGAGAAAAGTAGAACTCTAGCCTTAAAAAAAAAAAAATTCCGAGTGAAATGCAAATTCTGTTTTCTTAAAAATCAAGAAAGGGCTCCAGATATGTGCCTAGAAGAAACTCAGCAGACCAGTATGGGAGTAAGAGTGGAAACGTGCACACCATTAATTGCAACAATTGAACTGGATATCTTTATCAGGTCATGGAACTTCATGGATCAAAACTATTCAGAAAAATCCTTCCTCTGCCACCTGAATCCTACTCTCCAGGACCAGGTGTAGGAGAAAGGCACGTGCTGATATCTCTGGCAAGAAGGGTTTGTGCCAGTATACATGATCATTAAAAAAGAAATCATTACACACTGAAGTATTTAAAATGCTAAAAGACATATGCAGATTCCCTAATATTTACACTGGAGATAAAACAGAAACTGTGAAAAATAATGGGCTTTATGCTGGAGGTATTGGAAAATGCTCTTGGCCCTTGATATTCTGGATATGAGTGTGCACCACTGAGCGTCTACAGATCTCTTTTCCTTCACAGTTTTCACATAAATGAGGATAGTGCAAGGAACTGGGGAGACACAAGTACATGTTAACATAGATTATTTACAGATATTTCCCAGAGAAACTCAGTAGCTGTGAAAACACAATAAATTATAGTAGGTAGATATCAATCTACTTTGGATCTTGTGTTTTTGTATGCCAACACTTCAAAGATGGGAAAAAACAAAACAAAACTGTAAAATTAAATTAAGTGCAAAAATTCAACAGGACCCTGATTTATTAAAATCATAGAGCAAAGATGCAATGCACCACACAGGGTATATATTCTACTTAATCCACAAATTTGGCACACCCAACAAAATGGAGTGACTTCCTTACACTCACCCATCACCAGTGTTTAAACTAATTTAGTATTATTCAAATCACATGAAATTCTTTGATTTGTTCTTGATAATGTTATTTTAAAGACAAATTATTTATCTCAAACCTGCAATAAAATATCTCAAAAATAATGCTTTTAAAAATACCTACTAGCAAGTACATGGTATGTTATGAATTCAGAGGCTGCAAATCTCTTGGTACAGGATTCTATCCCAGCAGGAGGGAACTCCACAAGACTCTGACAGTAACTAATGCTAATGTGAGGCGGGGGAGGACAAGATAAACTCCTATACTGCCTTCCCAACTTTTCTTTTATTTCTGTAAGAACAAATGTGACTGTCACCTTTTCTACTCCTCAGAAATGAGCACAGGTTCTATCAGCTGCAGCTGATTAGCACTCCAAAGATGGTTATTTTTTCTCTCTGTTTCAAAACAGATATTCTCTTTTAAACTGCTCATGATGGAAGAGTGAAGGGTTATCAAAACCCTCCACTTCAGATGAAGCAGCAGCTGCTGAATGGATGACAATAGGTAAGAGAGAAGTACTTACATTTGGGGGCTCAAGTCAGCTATCTTAATAATTCAGTTGTAAGTAAAGTACATTATGGATGTAAGACTGCAATTACTGTTCAGTGATCCTCTATTATTTGTGTCTTTTATGAACACTGAGATGTGAATGCTGATATTCACATCATGGAACTCATTACTGCTGACTGGTTGGCAAAGGTAAGTTCATATAAATAAATGAATCTCCAAGCAGTGTCCAGTAGAAGAGGAACTGGCATATTTATAGGAACTTGTTCGAGACTGGACAAATATCCCGNTAGTTATGTTTTTTTTTTTCATTTATAAAAGAAATTACATGGTGAAGTTTTTTGCAATATGTAAAATTGAACTTGATGGTCAGAAGACTCCAAGTCTTATCATATGTGCTCATCTTGTCATTTAGAACATAATAAAGCTAAGATTAGGTCCAAATTACAAACAATTCTCCAGAAGTTTTCCACTTGTGCTTTCCTCATCAAAAAATATTTCCTATAAATTATATATCTTATATAACTTCTCCTATACATTATATACCAGGTCTTTGGCAGAGAACAGCTGCAAAGAAGGTACTTCAGATTCTCAAGCTATATTGAAATGAAAGTAATATATTTCCTTTATTACTTGCAAGCCAAGCAAATCTCATCACCTTTTATTTCCACAAATAATCTGAAAAACCAATAATCAAGACATAGGAGCCACACACAAATAAGGAAACAAACCACCAACCAAACTAGATTGGTTGTATTGGTCAGTATTTGAAAATCTATGTGAAAAAAATTGTGTCTACTAGGAAAATCAAGGCGTTAGGTAGAAATCTATATTTTGAAGGGGTGATATAATGGCTCCATATTGTTTAAAGTGACGACTCTTGAATAATCAAAGTGTTGATAGTTGTGCTGATTTGGGGTCAATAAGCTCCAGCATATGCTGTAACACATCCTGTAACCAGTGTCAGTCAGATGAGCAGAGTCATCTTTCTGCTCTCTAATGGTTGCTTTCCCTTTCCTGTTCAGATTTCATTTTTTTCAGCTCTTTCTTCTACTGTGCTTCTGTTTTTCTGGTTTGATTATGTTCATCAGAGCTATAAATAAATAAACAAAGCACAATAGTCACTGATTGCTATTTTATATGCTACAATTCTAAGATAGAGAATTTCTGAGACAGAAAAAAAGTCTGATCTCCAGGATAGTGCTTGTTCTATTTCTGGAGTAACCACCAATAGAAAAAAATCACATTAGAATAACAAAAGCCCCGCTTTTTTTTTTTTCCCCAATGATGGAGAAGAAAGAAACATTCAAACTCTTCTTAATAAAAAGTTTTCTTAAACTCACAGTTTTCTATGACACTGCTGAACAAATTCTGAGCAAATGTTCCAAGGAATACTTCTAGTTCTAGAGAAAGTACACAGAGACCAGAAAAAGGAGCATAATGATGGTTCAGCTTCCTCTTTTAACCCAATAATCTCCACAGGTTTCTTGGCATTTTCCCCTCTTCTTTTCTCTTAACTATAGAAAAAAAATGCTCATTGGCTGCTCAGCCTTTGGGTCGACATCCTGCAGGAAAGATGGCTGCAGTTTTAACATATTCCTCTGGTTTCATGATCTCCTGGCTATTTTTAACTGGAGTGGTCACTGCTGTTCAGTTTCTCCAGCCTGACAATAGACCTTGCTCAAGCTTTAACTGCGATCCAGCAGGTTGGGATCCCCTCCCAGGGGAGACACAGCTCTCCAAAGTAAGGAATGTATCTAAAATATGACATTGCTTCTCTTAAAACACACAAAAGAGCAGAGGCAAAGAAGAATTTTATGATTGCTTCCAACTGAAGAAAGGAGAAACCAAACAAAACTATATTTATATAAAATATAATAAAATATACTTTATAAAATATATACTTTTTATAAAGTATATGTTTTATATTGTTTAAATATATTATATACTTTTAAATATATAAAATATATATTTATATAATAATATATAAATATAATTGATATATATTTCTCTTTAAAAGAGATAACAAGACAAACTTTAGAGTTCAAAAAGAGTTTAAAATGGATGAGTTCCATGGGGGCTTAAGCTGTCCATCTGTAACTGCAACACTTTCCCCAAACCCTTCTTTTTACAAGGGAGACTCATTGATGGATAAATTGCTAGAAAGCTTAGGAAAGCTTAAGAAACTCAGGANTGTTCATCAGAGCTATAAATAAATAAACAAAGCACAATAGTCACTGATTGCTATTTTATATGCTACAATTCTAAGATAGAGAATTTCTGAGACAGAAAAAAAGTCTGATCTCCAGGATAGTGCTTGTTCTATTTCTGGAGTAACCACCAATAGAAAAAAATCACATTAGAATAACAAAAGCCCCGCTTTTTTTTTTTTCCCCAATGATGGAGAAGAAAGAAACATTCAAACTCTTCTTAATAAAAAGTTTTCTTAAACTCACAGTTTTCTATGACACTGCTGAACAAATTCTGAGCAAATGTTCCAAGGAATACTTCTAGTTCTAGAGAAAGTACACAGAGACCAGAAAAAGGAGCATAATGATGGTTCAGCTTCCTCTTTTAACCCAATAATCTCCACAGGTTTCTTGGCATTTTCCCCTCTTCTTTTCTCTTAACTATAGAAAAAAAATGCTCATTGGCTGCTCAGCCTTTGGGTCGACATCCTGCAGGAAAGATGGCTGCAGTTTTAACATATTCCTCTGGTTTCATGATCTCCTGGCTATTTTTAACTGGAGTGGTCACTGCTGTTCAGTTTCTCCAGCCTGACAATAGACCTTGCTCAAGCTTTAACTGCGATCCAGCAGGTTGGGATCCCCTCCCAGGGGAGACACAGCTCTCCAAAGTAAGGAATGTATCTAAAATATGACATTGCTTCTCTTAAAACACACAAAAGAGCAGAGGCAAAGAAGAATTTTATGATTGCTTCCAACTGAAGAAAGGAGAAACCAAACAAAACTATATTTATATAAAATATAATAAAATATACTTTATAAAATATATACTTTTTATAAAGTATATGTTTTATATTGTTTAAATATATTATATACTTTTAAATATATAAAATATATATTTATATAATAATATATAAATATAATTGATATATATTTCTCTTTAAAAGAGATAACAAGACAAACTTTAGAGTTCAAAAAGAGTTTAAAATGGATGAGTTCCATGGGGGCTTAAGCTGTCCATCTGTAACTGCAACACTTTCCCCAAACCCTTCTTTTTACAAGGGAGACTCATTGATGGATAAATTGCTAGAAAGCTTAGGAAAGCTTAAGAAACTCAGGAACAACCAAAACAACCTGACAGAGATGGCATTTTCAGTGCCAGCCAGGCACGCCAATGGTAACGGCTGAGTACAGTGAAGTCCTGCCTCAATGGGAAATCATATCTACTAGGTCAAAAATACTGACAACTATGATGTTTTCACAAGTTTATAACGAGCAAAAGTCCTGAAAGCAGACCATAATTTCAGGTTTGTGGTTAAGCAAACTTCTAAACTGTTCGTATGCAAACCAGGCGTTTTTGAAAACTCCATCATTTAAATACTTGGAGCTTTCTTTCTATTGTGTTCATTATAAATATTCCATATAAAGACTTCCATTTTGTTTCAGGGCTTTCTCTCTGGACTTTCTGACTTTTCAAACTGAGACTCTGCTCATAACATTTTAGAAGTTAACTTGGATTTGGATCAAAATGGCAGAAAATTTAGAAAGCCTGAAAGGGAAAAGAAACTTTTAAAAAAATTAATAGCCTGTTTGCAGCAGTATTAAAAATGGAATTCCTTGGCCTCTGCTGGTGTTGTTTGGATATGTCACAGGCTGTTACATCAGTCATGTTCTGTTATGCTAACATGTTGAGATGAATCACAGCAAGGCCACAGCAGCCAAGAAATGTCAAATACCAACACCTTGACACAAAGTGAGAACCAGCCCTTATGTGTGCTCAGGCCTTTGATTCACCAGCAAATACTCCACAAAAACACACAGCCCAACTTCTATGTGCTTACTGAAAAGAGAAAATGAAGTATTTTTTTCCCCCCATCAGATGGGTTTTGCTTTAATTAAAGGAGCACTACAAGTTGAAACACGATAAGGCCTCATTTTCTCAAATCATCCATCACCTTCCCATTTTAAAGACAGGTATATTTGTTCACCCTATTGTCATGAAAAAGCAAGAGAGCAAAGTCTGTAAGAATGATGGAAAATCACTGAGAAAACACAAGCTTGTCTTGTTTCTGGGATGTGGCACAGAGGTTTTTACCTCCAACCAGGCAACAAAATAAAAACAGTGTGGAATTCTGTTATTCCTGATCAATTATTAGCAACTGGTAAGCCAGAGAAAAAAGTTATTTGGAGTGACATACTCAAATATAAGTAGAAATGTACCTGTAACTTTAATACCATGTCAGGTTACTTATGGAGCTTTAATTTATTTTGAAATATAGGTAGAAAAAGGCCCTGCAAACAAGAAGCTTGTGAATAAATTCAGTGACTACTGCTATCCTTCACTACCTAGCAACCCTGCTGAACATGGCGATTCCTAATATTACAACAGTCCTCTGTGCTGAACTGACATCTCTTCTAATTTAAATAACATCTGACAGAAAGTCTCTTCAGATGATTTACATCTGTGGTCAATCCATCTGTTCATTTTCCCTATTACAGGATTAATACATTGATCTGTATTTTTACTGGGGTTTTTTGTTGTTGTTGTTTGTTTTTTGTTTTTCTGGTAGCCCTGAAGCTCTGTTTCTCTCTATCCAATTTAAACATGCAGCCATGTAAATGTGATCCCCCTTTTGTAGCACATCTTCCAGGGAACAGACCAGTGAAGAGTCCTTGGAAAAAGTGGTGCAATAGACAATTCATGCATGCCTTAAATTATTCCACTGCAAGTGTTAACCTCCCACTGCATTTACATTTGGAAAGTTAGTCCTCCTGAACTCACTTCAAGCATTATAAAGGCTCAGAGGGCTGGATTTAATAAAAACAACTTGGTCAGAGTAGCTTAAATTTATACAAGTATAAAGGGAAGTAATTAGAGATGCAGTTCACATAAAAGTCATGCACTTATGCATTTCAATTCTGCCCCTTTTTCTACTTTAGCAGAAGTACATGAGAAGAAGAAAAAAAGATCAAAAGCTATGGAAGTTTTGCAAGAAGCCAAGTTAGTTCATAAGACCATATAACAAAGTGATGTTATTTTCTAAGTCAATGTGGCCTTAAGTGCCTTAAATATGCCTTGAGCTTGCTGGAGGCGAACAACTCCTGCAGACCATCCCACTTCTTGTCTACTTTTTGTTCATTCATTAGGGTAAGTTTTCTGCCTCATGTCTTACCTACCTCAGTCTTCCTCCTGCTCTGAGAGCACTTCAGTTACTTTGAGATCACCTCTGTCAAATGTGTTCTGACTCAGCCTCTCCCCTTGCCCCTGCCTGTGCACACAAACACTTGGACGTACACCTTCCCTGCAGAGATGGGCTTTGTTTCATCTCCCTCTAAAAACACTCTTGTTGTGGTATCCTTTGCCTGTAGGTTTGCTATGCTTAACAGGATTACCAGCTGTCACTAAATTCATGTGCTGTTCATAAATCTAACTGAATTCTTTGGACAGCTGTTCATCTGGGCATAAACACATTAATTCTAATAGCTATATTAGTTCTACAAGTTCATTTCTTTGGTTGTGATTTTTTAGCTTTCACTCAGTATAATTACTTGTGACAATCTCCCATCAAATAACTTTTTGCTGTTGAGAGTTTTCATACTTCTGTTTGTTTTAAGCCAAACCACTACAATAATTTTTTTCATAGCAGATGCTGTAACACGATGGACAGGCTGTCATAAACAGATGGAATTGCTCTAAATCCAACCTCCAAAAAATACATCCCATCAAGGATGAAGAGCTGATCTCCTGGGAGGAGCAGTCAATACTCAGCACATCTTCCCCAGTGTTTACTCAGCAGATCTCCTGCACAAATTCCAAACAAGAAACTGTGGATGTGCCAATAAGAAAGGGAAACAGAGGCAGTATTTTACCCAAAATGCAGCAATATTCTCATCTTCATGCATAAACTATCCTCTGTGGTAACAGACACAGCATGGAGACAGAGGTAGAGTAGCATGGGAAGGAGGAAGCAGGTGAGGATTTAGATCACATAGAACAGTTCAGTAAAGGATCATGGAGCCAGAGAGACTTGTCTCTGTCTCCTGTACCTATAAAACCACAGCCAGAAAGATGTGGTAATCTATATTCTGTGTACAGAAGGCTTCCTTTGTGCTGAGGGAAATGGGGCAGATTTCAATTCTATTGACTCACCGGCATTTGAGTGAGCTTCTGAAGCAGTTTCCTTTCCCTTCTTCCTGAGGGCTGCTGCTTTCATGGCTCACCAGACCAAGAATGACTACCTGGTATCATCCCTGACAGACAGAACAACTAACTACTGACCACAGCAGAGCTAAACAACCTCCTTGTTCTGTCTGAAAAGTCACTAATATTGGATTCCTTGAGATTCTAGCAACTTGACTGTAAACCAGCCACATTTTTCTTCATTTCTCTGGATTTATGGGTGCCCTGAACATTTCCAAATCTGATGTACTCTAACAGAAGCATCTGAAATAAATTGCTGTGTACTTAAGTGTGGTTAACTTCTCTGTGATTATTTATCCCCTTTTATAAAATACAAGTACATAAAGTAGGAAAAAACTCTATTGTTAACTAAATTCAGACATGTGATCATCAGCCTACTTCTGAATGTCACTGTTCTGTGAGAGCTGAAAACATTTTAGGGAAGAAAAAGGTGAAAAATGCACAATACTGAAAAGACCCACCAATTTTCTACAGACTTAAGATGTAGAACATTCTAAATTCTTAGATTAAAAAGCATTTGTTACATTTTTCCTTTTAGTTCCACTTCCAGAAAGGTTCTGTTGAGAGGGTGGATATCTGAAAAGAGCTCTGCAAATTGCTTGCATAAAGCCAAGCAAACAGCTGCACTGTAAAAACATTCCTCAGGAATTTCACAGACATTATCTGAAAGAGATGGCACAGAAAAGAGCAAGTGGATTTTCCATTATTCCAATGCATTTACTGTGTTCTGATGGACTGCTGTGATAAGGAAAGGAGGCACAAATCAATTTGGATTTTACATTCCATTTAATTGCATATACATCGGAGTGTGGTGGGGCTTTGTGTGCAATCTGTGAGCTGTCATCAGCACAATAAAGCTGCTTGTATCACTTGCACCACCACAACCAATTTTATATATCTTTGCATCTGGGAATTGGAAGAGAATTCTTGGCTGAAGATTGCTAGGCTTGAATCAAGATCCACTAAAGCCTTTTTTTCCTAATCTGCCAGAATGAAATAGCTTAAAGCAGGCAGAATTTTTCCCATAGAACTTTTCTCATTAATGCAGAGATGAAGTAAATATACTGCATCAGAGCAGAATAAGTTTTACAGTACACCAGGCTTGCCTGCCACTCCAGTTATGCTTTGTTTTACTCTCCAGGAAGCAAAGCAATGTAGATTCTCCCATTTTTTTTTCCAGTGAGGGATCTGGCAGCCATCTGCACAGTTTCAGAGCACAATGTGACTCCTCCATGAGGGATACATAATTCAGGAGATGTTCCAGGTTTGTTCCATTCTCTGGTGTAAGAGGTGAAAAGCTGTCTCAGCATCAGGGGTTGCTCAGTGGATTGATCTCTCTGTAAAGGGATATTTTAGGAGGGAAGTGGGTTCTTAGGTGTGGATCCCAACAGTGCCAGGGGACTGCAGTCCAGCAGGGCTCAGCTCCAGGGGGTATCAGGTTGCTTAAAGTGTCATCTATTGCCATAAGTTATTCCCAGAACACTCTTGCCATCTCTGTGTTTGAGGTTTAAGTCCTGGGAGTTTTTGGCTGTTCTATGGTGATTGTAGTCAAGATTCATCACTAACATTGCAGATCACTGAAAATTTAAAACAAGATTTCAGAGGTGAGCAGGGATAAGAATCATATTGTCTGTTCCTAGACACTCTTTTAGGTGTCTCAACAGGCTAAAATGCAGAGTGGAGTGACTGTGTTCCAAAAGTATGAGTAACATACATGGTAAAAGATAAAAGAGCCACAGAAGGGAATTGTGGAAATCTTCCACTTGGGGCATGAGAGAGGTAGGGACAGGGAATACTGTCACTAAGATAACTGCTGGAGCTTCCAGAAGTAGCTTTAGCCTTTAGCTACCCATCAGGACTCCCAGGACTGTAGCAGAGGTGAGGCAGCTGTAATTATTGTGCTGTTGTCAGCCTGTAGTCTCATAATTCCTATTTTTAACCAACATTTCATGTTCCAACTACCGAGAACATAATTTTCTAGCTCTCATCAGCTCACAAATCATCTACAGCAGAGGAACCTTCCCTTAAATCCCACCATGGCAGTACTCTAAAATATCCCTGGGTGACTGATTTTGTCAAGTCTAATCATCTTGGATAAGACAGCTGAGATTTCAATTTGCTCAGTCGTGAGCTCTCACCACTCCAGAACACTATTTATAAGGGCATTGTGTTGACTGCAAAGGCTTGCTGATTAAATCACCTTTTTCAATACAATTTCCAACTTTGCCAGGGAGACTCCTTAATCAGTGACCCATACAATTACTTCTCCATTTAGATGGAATTTGAGAACTGTTCATTAATGCTCCAAACATATGGATATCAGTGTTTAAATACTCACAATCATAAATATTGCCAGGAGCAAAATTTCCCAATAGATTTTGGTTGGATAAAGTGGCCCAAAAGATTCAGAAATACAAAGACATTAAAAGCCAGAAAACTCCTCTGAAACAGAGAGGAAAAAATTGGTGGAGCTTGTTATGAGGTTTGATTTCTACTGGGAACTGAGGGGTGATGACAATTGAGTGACACCCAAATGTGTGCTCTGGTCACTGGAATGTTGGTCGTTCTTGCTTCAGTGTTTTCCAAGGACAGGAAAGTTTTGTAAACTATAGAAAATAGATTAGTAAAATGATTCTGGGACAAAAATATATAGACATAAGAAAGTCAATGACAAAAAAATCTAAAGCCTCCAAGTCTTTTTCTTTTTCTTTTTTTTTTTTCTTCTTTTTTCTCCTTGGACAGATAATTTCAATTTCATCTCCCTTTGCTGAGCCCTGGAGACAGAATGGTCAATGTGAGAGGCCAAAGTGACAGCCCACAGCACTCTGCCTTTCATTTTAGGTCACTGCTTTTGAAAAACCAAACACATTCTTATGTCAATAGAAAATAACATAAAAATGGTAAAAGCTTTATGAGAGATGTGTCTCTTTTATTTTTTTCCTAACTTAGAATCTCAGTAAAAGAAAGAGCGGCGACATAAAACAACCGTAAACTTCTCAGCGCTGCTAAAACACTTGATGATTGCATTTGTCCATTTTTATCACCCAAATAGCTCATTCAACCCTGGAGCCAGTATTCAGGCTCCAGATTTTAATTTGACAAATAAAAGCCTCTACCTTGGACTGCTCATGCTGTGCAAGATTATCAACTGCTAATATGTATTCTTTTTAATTTAATGGGGGCCTCATTCCATATTTTCCTCAATGCTCAGTCTGAGACCATTTGCATGTTTGGTGTGGTCTCCAGATTAAATGATGGGACTTCCAGCACTCCAAATGTTCTAATATTCCTCACAGGAGTTGAAAGAAAGCACACAGAAAACACATTCCCAAGGGGTAAAACCACATTAACTCTGGTCACAAAAAAAAGTGGAGAAAGGAGTGTGTAACCAAGCTGATGAACTACACCTTTAAGTTCTCCACATGAGCTCGGGGATATCATCAGTACGTGCTAAAAAAGCCCCAAGCACCTGTCTGACACAGGCTGAAGCTTGGGAAGCTTCAGCAGAACCATTATTTAAGATTATTGGCTTGGTCTTCCAGCTTTTATGTGTACAAAGTAATAATACAATGCCATCAAGTGCACTTCTAATATGCCTTGCAATTATGGTACCAAGCACTAATTATGTTGTTATTGCTCATTTTTATGATGAGAATTTCCCTTTTTTTTTCCCTTCTTCTTAATTCATGGGAATAGGAAACCTCACAGAAAACCACGGCTGTAAATTTTAATTGCTGAGCCATAATCACAAAAATTAGTGAGAAAGGGAATTAGTCAAATATAGCAGAGCAAAAAAAAAAATTACTTATATCATGCAGTTTGCCATAATGGCACCTGGGACAGTCAAGACTGTCAGTTGAGACTCTACAGGATGAAACTTCGAAAATTTGAAAACATTCTTTAATTTGAGCTAAACTGAACCAATTTTCTGTGCTTTCAATTCCTTATGCTGAAGTCTTTGCAGCAGCTTGTAAGAGAATAATCCTCCCCTCCCCACCCCCTACCAGGGTTAAAATTTTAATGGTGTAAGTTCTCACTCCTTCAATGTAATGGATAATATAGAGGAATCATAAGCAGTCCAATTAAAAACCAGCCCCATCTATCAAACATGGGTTTTACCAGATAATATTGGCCTAAATTTGACATTGAAAAGAGGAAGTAACTGAAATATTTTGGTATTCATAAAAGAAAGCATATTTATACAAGAAATTGTTCCATTTGCCAGAATGTTAATTCATTTGATAACACTTTTTAAAAACATGTTTTTTTCCTACTTTTAATTTAGTGAGCTGCTTTCTGTGAACACCAAAACATGAATTTAATTGTAGTTACAGAATGTGGGTCTGCACCCACTATTTCTGGGCAGGATGTCACTTCATCCTTGTCTCTTCATCCTTTCTCTTTGTTATATTCTGGGCTATACCAAAGCTCATTTCAGAACCATACAGAATATGAAACCATATTTATAAACCCTAACATTAGCAAGAGTAACTTAATTTTTTCATATCTTCTAAAAATGCCAGAGTAATTTTACTTTAAAGTACACTTCCTGTAAACTATCAATTTACTTTTCTCACAATGATGTTTTTTAGGAACAATTTCCTTGGTATGGTTGAGAATCTCCTGTTTCCAAGGAATTCTTTAACTCAGAACAGATTGCAAACTTCAGGAGGAAAAAAAATACAACAACAAAAATACAACAACAACAAAAAAAACCGAAAAAACCCCATGATAAACAGGAACCAATAAAACAGAACCAAAAAGGTATAAAAGTGAAGCATTACAGAGATTATTGAAGTTCCTGTGAGAGAGAAGTTCTCCAGATGTTTGCACTGAAGGCAGTGCAGATGTTTTGGTTGAATTTAGATGTATTTTCTTCTCCTTCAAGAAGAGCAATCCAGCTTTTCCCTGTTTCCCAGGAGTGCTGCTCCATGAGCAGAGCTCCCAGCTCAGGATAACAATGTCACTGTCTGCACTCCCTGAGGCTTCTTTCCCCCTCCCCACACAGCACATCACCTTCAAATTTCCAACCATTTACTGACTCATCAAACCTCCTGTCAAGCCTCATAAGTCTCACTAGAAGCAAACTGCTTCCTTAGTACTCATTCAACCTTTGTTGCATCAACTGTGTGTTTTTGTTGGATTTTTTTCCCTTTTCTTTAATGACCTGAATTTGGAAACACAGAAAGTCTTGCTATTGTAGCAGACTTTATTTCCCTAATACATTTAATAAGTAAGGTGTGATAAACAGCTGGAACAGTTCTATATAAAATTGCTAAAATCTTGCAAACTAATATTAGTATTATAATCACAACATTCAGGATAAAAAGGCTTTAAGGAATGATTTTAGTCATTTGCCTCACAAATTGCCTTGGGGGTTTTTGATTTTTTTTAAGGTTTTCATACTGTAAAATAAAAATAAAAATACTTATGCACCTAAACGCTTTTCACCATTAAAATCATAAAGAGATATGTTGGTTTTATTAGTAGAATCACAGAATGGAAGGGACCTCAAAATTTATCGCATTCCACCCCTGCCATGAGCACTTTCCATTGTCCCAGATTGCTCCAAGCCCTGTCCAGTCTGGCCTTGGACACTTCCAGGGATCCAGGGGCAGCCACAGCTTCTCTGGGCACCCTGTGCCAGGACTTCACCACCCAGTGAATTTTGCCCCTTTCAAGCAAATATGACATTTTTGTTAAATTTCTTTTTATAA
The DNA here is from genome assembly GCA_013398995.1 of Alaudala cheleensis. Lineage (NCBI taxonomy): Eukaryota > Metazoa > Chordata > Aves > Passeriformes > Alaudidae > Alaudala > Alaudala cheleensis. The sequence continues at coordinate 102,074 of VWYE01024261.1, forward strand.
TCTTCCCTCACATAAATAAAAGGAATATTAACTACTTCCTTGTCCTATCAAACATTCTACACATGAAAAACAAACACAAGAAGGACAACCTGGGAGAACAGAAATGAGACAACAGCAGTTGCTGGTGAAGCTTGAGCTGCAATTCTTTGTCTGGCCTGCTGCTGTGTAGAGTTTCATCTCTATCTGGAATACTTTGCTCTTCCTCACTTTTTCTATACATATATTAATTACAACTACTACAGTCACTGAGGCAGAAGTCTTGTGTCCCTTGCAGAACCTGAAATCTATTTTATACCATCCTTTGTAATGCTTCAAATTTACTCATGGGACAAACTCTTTATGTGAGCTGGTAGACAACCCTAAAATGAAATCTATTTTCAGCTGCTCATATGAGGGATGAATTGAAATCCACGTGTACTAAAGTGCAGCTGAAGTTTGCTAACCAAAATGATCAAAGATTTCTTTTTATTCATTCCTAGATAACTTTCCTGATATTTCTAACCCAGCTCAGCACTATATTTTTTTTTTCCTTTAGCCTGTAAGAATACTGTATGATAGTAAAAAAGCACATTATTAAGCTCAGAGTGGAATCTACTTCAAGCTTTTATTTAACCTTCTGCATTTCTTCTGCTTCTTCATTGCACAAATTCAAGAGTAAGCCAAAAACTTAGTTTCAGAGTTGTTAGTCCCATAATTCTACATCACAGCATGATAGAAATCACACAAAGATCAGAAGAAAACCTCAAAAGAACTGATCTGAAGGAACAGAGTTTCCCAACCTGGCAGTATTTTACGTTACAAGACAGGACATTAATAATATGCCACAGGTGAAGTGGAGGAGGAGAATTCAGGTTGGAGTGTTAATAACATAATTTCCACACCAGATTAGGCAACCTCAGCCATCTTCAGCTGGGCTTCTGCAGCCAGTAGAGGTCAAGGATTCCAGTTCTTACAAACAGTGAAACACTCTGAAAGCACTGCTCTTTTCTCCTCTGCATGGGAAATCACAACTGAAAGGGTGAAGGAATTCTTATGGATAACCAAGATATTGTCAAAATACCAAGTTGTATCAAATATTTCCCCTTCTCTTTTCTTTCACAGCCAACACACTCTTGAATTAATGCCTTTGCATCTAAAGATGTATTTAATTGATCTACGTTATTAGAATAATGCAACCTGCCTTGATCTTTCAAGGGATCAAGAGAAGGTCTGAAAACTTTTTGGAATGTCATAAAATTAGTCACAAAGGGGCACCTTCCACACACAGAAACTGATTCCACTACTTGTGGGGGTGTGACACCTTTCTTTTTAACTGAGAGGGACAAGACTTTGAGAACTGGGCTTAGTTTTGTCACTCTCATGTAGAATATAAATGAGATATTCTATATATTCTTGTATAGAATGCCACCTCTCTTCAGGGCCCCTCCTGAGCCTGTGGGGTAAGGCAACCATACACCTCACCTCCTATCTAAGCTCTGCCAAAAACCATCATCTCAATCCTCCTTTGGCTGCGCTGCAACCCTCCTGCCTGGAAGACAGGAACAACACTAACTAATTCACTACATAAATGCCATATTACCAAATTACTACATTAAAATCTGAAAATCAGATTAAATTTGTCTCATGGCTAATAATTTGTGTATTACTGCTTTTAGCCTACTAATTAAAGCCTGCAAGGTCGGAATGGGAAATGTTCTATCTCCCTTCTCTACAGACAATATGGAGTTCTAGCTCCTACTGATTTATAGGTATTTAAAATGCACTTAAAAAAAAAAAAATAAAGCAGCTAACCAACCAAACAAAAACCCTCATGCAATAAGTGTCTGGGCTTCACATTTCAAACCCTATGAATCTCAATCTCAACACAATTTCTTCCTACTTTAATTCAAAATTATTTTATTGGGTCACTGGCCATTTACATCAACTGTAAAATGCTGGAGGGCAAAAGTGGGGAAGAGCTGTGAAGACCTTCAGGCCAGGAGCTGGACTTTGATGATCCTTGTGGGTCCCTTCCAGCACAACAAGCCAGACATATTACATGACCTCACTGTATTTTGAGAGGAAAGAGTTGAAATTCAGTTATCATTTTTATTCTTTACTAGAGTAAAACAGTATGATGGATCATGTTAGAAATTGTTGGACTAAAAAAAAACCTGAATTGGAATAATCCCTTTCCATCAGCTTTATTCTAACGGTGCAGAGAGCATCAACACAACGTGGAATGCTGGATATAAAAAGAGGGGCATATGTAAAACAGTTCTTCCATCAAAATAAGCAAGTACAGTTGTTTTGCTAAACAACTCCAGCAGTCATGGTGGCTTTTCTGTTATCTGATGCCATAGCAACAATAATCCATTTTAAAACTCGTAGTAAGGTAATATATAATCATGACAGCTGTGTTAGACTGCCTCTCCTTTGCTCCTGACTTTACACAACAATGTTAAGATGTTTTTTAACCAAGTTTTCAAGTTGAAAATAACATGGTGTCAAAATATTTTCTCCCAACCAATCAGCACTATTGAAAAACATCACTGAGCTTTGCATTTCCATGACAACTCATCTCAAATGTTACAAAGCTGCACCAAATTTCCTTACAAAGAAGGGTTCTTGTAAGAAAAATTGATTCATGTAACCTAGTATACCTTAAAAACCTACATATGTTTTGTATGTTCACAACTAAACTGTGTTTGTGACGCTTAGGTTTTCCAGATTTACATTTCTGGTAGGAACTTTTCATAGATGGCAGTGGTGACTTCTCAGTTTTAATAAAATGTAGATTTGGCTATGAATTGTTGAGTACAAAGTAGATGCAAAAACTACAAACACAAGAGTGCGAAAATTGAGAAATTATTTCCACCAAACAGAGCAGGGGCAATTTTGGCCTGACAAAATACAGTTAAAGTGGAAACAAAACAAGACAAACCTCCTATAGTTTGCCCATATCTTTCCCCTGAGGAACCACCATCAACAGCTGAGAAACTCAAAATCCTTGCTTCTTCTAAAGATACCTCACTTTGTGATGATTTAAGGAAAGTAATCCCTTTAAGATACTGGCAGAGATGTCTTATCAAACACAGTCTGCTATGGGATTAAGAATTTATTATCAAATCCAAAATCACTCAGATTAGTGACACAGTGTGATTAGTGTAACACAGTGTGAAATAAACATCACAAAGTGTTATAAACCTACAAGTAAATTTCATTTGTAGTGGATTTTAAGATAACCAATTACAATTTACAATCCATTTACAGTGGATTACTGTGAACTTTAAGGAAGTTTTTTATTAACAGTTGGACAGGGGGGAAAATATTGGCTTTCCAGTACTATTTCACTTACCCTGTTACTGCAAACTCATAAAGTACAGAGTAAAATGATAATGATAATGACAATGCTTAAATTAGGTATCCTTTGACAATTAACCCAAACTTCTAATAGAGCAGTACTACCCTTTTCCAGTAACTCTGCATAGTCAGGGACTGTGGGAAGTGCAAAAGGAATCAGAAAAACCTGTACAGAATAAAGTGGAGAGTCAAGAATTTAGAATAATGATTAACTTTTATGTGGTTATAGAATATTATTCTAACTCACCTTCCCATGGATATGACTTTCTTCTGATTAAAAAAAAGAATTTTGGTGTCACTGACAAATGGGTTCAAAGCTGGACATAATCTCAGTTTTAATTGGTTGACACAACCCAAGCTGGTATTTTATTGCAATATGGAGATTAAATCAAAAATAGATGTCAAAGAGTTGCTATGTTTGATTCTTTATTAATAGACTTTATTATATCCGTCATTTTTGTGACCTCCACTATAAACATTAGAGTATTTTTCATCACTAAAATAGAATGAGAAAACCCTGAATTTGTGAGCTTTATCCAGAGGTTCATTTCATGAGTGGTATTGCTTTGAGTACAGCAATCAATCTTTCAGAGAGTGCCTCTAGAAAGTGATGGTTACATTTCACTCTGGCTGGGGAGGAAACTCTAGGCTGAAGATTGCTGAAAACCCTGCTAACGATCCCAAATGATTTCTGTGTAAGTCATTAAATGAAGAGAGATTCCCAAACCCTCACATTTCCAAGTGATTTGTCTGCCTGGTTGACAAGCTCCAGTGAAAGACAATGCTATGGCAGAGAACATGATTCCACGGAGCCTGCTGTGATCAATCTAAATAAAATATGAAATGCAAAATGCTTCTCTGCATTGATTTCACTACATCTGGCAATAATCGTTCCAGCCTCCTTGATTGACTCTCACAATTACAGCCCACATTTCTCAGAGTGACACATCCACACCATCACAGGAGTTCTGGCACAAAGCACTTGTTATTAAGCATCTTTCAAAAAGTGACGTTAAGCCCTCATGAAAAAAGACCTGATAAGACATATTTAGGTTCTATCTGGGTGATAGAAAATAACATCAAACCCCACAGAGAATGAGAAATTCTGAGAAAATGGCATTGTTTTCTAGGGATAAAAGGAAGAACGTGCTATTGTACCTTGTTATTGTGCCAGACATGAACTAGACTGCTGAACTGGCCTCTCTGACAGATGAGCACCAGGTACTCTCTCTTGGCAAAACCCTTGTAAGATTATTAAGAAATGGTATTAATTTCCTTCTATTTGAGACTTATGGTCCACAAACAGTTCATTATTTAACAAGTAATTAACATCAAAGCAGTGAGTTAGCTCACTATAACTAGATGACGTTTACAGATAGAAGAAACAGGTAAAAGAAATGCCAGCCCACTTTTTCAGACAACAGCACACAACAAAATAGTGAAATTTAATACTCCCAAATTTGAAAGAATGGCAGTGGCAGCAATTTGATAGTTCTGCCCTTTTTCCTGGCTCTTGTTCAAGCCCAGTGGCTTTCCATCGTTGAGATGCAAAAGCAACCATGTCCACTCCTACACACAAGAAATCAGCCAAGAATCAACATAAACCTGTCAGGAGGGTTTCCTGTGTCACTCCCATAGTATGACACAGTTTCCATTCTGGGGTTTGAAAGGATAGCCAGTAGCTTCTAAAAATGTTTTATGAAATCCCAGTAGTTTGGAAGTAAAACAAAACAAAACAGAACAAACAAAATATAAAAAGCTTTTAATACCAAAATTCTATCACAACTTTAAAAAAATCAATTTTCTGATATCTCCTAACATCTGAGATTTTTTGGGGGATTTTTTTCTTTTTTTTGAGAATTAAGCTGAAGTTTTCCCAACATATTTCAATCCTTGAATTTGTTTTACCAGGTTAATGATTTCAACAACAAAAATGTCATCCTCCTAAACCTCCTATGGCACCATGGCACCTACTCCCTGCCCGTGCTGCCAAGAACAAATGTGTTGTTGGTTTTATTAATGTTACCTGAAGCAATCTGTTGGCCTCACTGCCTCCTGCAAGTGGACATGCCAAATGCACAAGAGTAATAATTATTTTAATGTATTCTCTTGTTTGGATTGCCATTTCAGTCACTGCCTCCCTTCAAAATGTAATAGAATAATTTAACTACCTTTCTACTGAATATTATGAAAAGAAATATAGTTAATTAAAATAAGGCCAATTCCTACAGTTCTTTCTCAACCTTTTCAGCAAGATACAGAAGAAAACAACAAGTTTTATTAAGCCTGTTTTAAAAGCAGGTCATTAAACTATTCCATTCCTCAAATGACTGAGCCCTATCTGTATCTTTGCCAAGCCACTAAGATAAATTAAAGAGGGAGGTGCACATTTTGTGGGATACACTTTAATATATTCTCATGTTTGCCCTGCATAAGACTTTGACCACCTTCTCACAATTACTCTTTGGGAGAGAGCAGGGGCAGAAGGAAGGGCTGGGTCTTGGTTTTTGTTTGTTTTCTTTTTCCTCCACAAACAGCGCTGCAAACTTTTCCCATCAGTTTGTCTAGACAGTCTGGTCTCTACCCACCACTATCTAGGATTATGTTTCTAATATAATAATTAATTGCCAGATTTACAACCACACATATAAAATATAAATCCAGATGTCCCCTTAAAAATTTTTATTCAGAGTTACATTTACTGCTGCCTGCTGTCCAGGTTTTTGCAAAGAGTCTGGAAGAAACACCCACCCCAGAGCCTGCCCACTGCCATCACCTCAGAGCTGCCTCTGAAACTTTCGGAGCACAGATGGAATTCTGCAGAGACATGGAAGCACACATGGAATAAGCTGAAATGAGCTTAATGCAGAAACAAATGTTTGGCAGTGCAAGATAATGACTGTGTAGCTTTTTGTGCAAATTAAGCACTTCTCAGGGTTGATTAGGGCCGCATTTGTAGAGAATTCATAAAGACATTCATGAATAAAAATCACTTGCTGGACTTTGGTCTGGGCTAATCACTGTCTCTCTGGAGAAACAACAGCAGAGGCAGGAAAACTTCTGCAATACATATGTTAAGCATCTTCAACATTTTAAACTCAAAATACTCTTAATCCCACATGCAGAGTCAGACCCACGCTAAAGCCACTCTTTTTCTGCCTTTATCAGCCTTCAAATTGAGAGATAACAGCTCCAATTAGAACAATTTTTATAGGTGAGTTATAAATCTCTGAAACCAGGAGTTTATAATCACAACACTGACACAACAGTGACACAGCTCCACGAAGATAAATCAGTCCCATAAGTCATATTCTATAAATCAGAAATTTGTAATGTAGATCTCAGCACCTTTTCATAAATCAGCAAACCTGATCAACAGTAGAGACATTATTTTGGCAGTAAACCACATTTGGCAAAGATAATCCCCTGTGGTAATTTGCTTAAATTTTTTTAAAGGTTGCATTTTGGGGGTTCACCCTGTGAGACCCCAAACTAGAGAAGCTGATGGTTGTGTAGATTCAACATCCCAGAGGCCACCCTGCAGCAGGAGAGAGCTCTGCCTGCCCAGGGGAGGGGTGTAAGGATGGTTCTGTTACTGATATTCGTGCCACACTTCATATCCAAAATAAACATCTGAAAACTTGGCTAATACCCCAGGTTCCAGCACATTCTGCTCTACTCCACAATTCAGGGCCCCGCTGAACAGAGAGGTACAGGATATACAGCCACGGGATAGAAAAGGCAATGCATGTAATAGGAAGAAACCAACGAGGCTGAAAGACAGCCTCTCTTCCTGGGTTTGTGCCACTAGTTACCACCCAGCCTAGTGTAACCTCATCTCTTCATTGAAAATTACAATTTTCAAGTACATGTCAAAAGTTTTGCTTTAAAATGAAGGAAATTGAATGAATGCAAGAATAATTCTGGCTTATTTTCTGGTTTTCCTGTGTAAATTTGCCAGTGGTTTTCTTTAAAACAAACAGAAAAAAAAAAAAAAGAAAATCCTTCAGAAATTGAATTTCTGCCTTACAACCCTTTCCTGGTACAGTGAGAATGGCACTTTCTAGATAACACTTCTTCCTGGTACACACATTTAAAGTGCTGTGTGTTTCTGAGTGAAAGCTGTTTATCTCTTCAGTGCAATCAGTAAACAAACACATGTTCATTTAGAGCATTTTAATAATGTTCTGTGTTTACTGAACTCAGAAAGGGTCATCTGGGTTCAAGCTTAACTTCTCTTCCCTCCAGCCTTGAAAAATGAGGGAAAAGCTATTTGTTTTTTCTTACTAAATGTTCAAGAAATTATTACTGAAAAATACCTCTCAGCCTCAATAAGTAGAAAATGCAGAATGAAATAAGTTTCTTCCCCCAGTGGAATTATTTATTGCCTCTGATACAAACCAGGGACGATCACAGAGTGGGGCTATCTCTGCTCACCTTCCTCAACTGCACTTCCAGCTACTGTTTCTGTGGATGTGACATTGAGATTTCTCCTGAGGCAATATGTCACTTCCAAAAGACCTGATGCCACTGGAGGAAATGATGCACCAGAAGAAATATTTTCTACTTTTAACACCACTGTTCCTCCAGTGTAAAGGGACAGTGTAAAGGGCTAAGGGGGTAAAGGAACAAAGTCACAAACACAGCTCATCTTCTCTCCATCTACCTGCAACTCTGATGGCTAAACTGAGAAAAGAGACTGTGACATTAAAAATACCCCTCCAGCTCTCCCAGGAACTTTGTAGCCACAGGGTGGGATTCCAGGAATGACAAAATGTTTGCCCTTGAAGTGCACACTCACGCCTGCCTCTCCCAGGACACTGCAGAGGGAACTAAATGAGCAAATAAAGGGCAGGGGGGATCTGTGGGGACATTAATCATAATAACGTGGGCTTGTGCAATCAACCCACAGGTGGGCAGGGCTGGGAGATTCCTTTTGCTCCAATCCTTTCTTCAGAGACCCCTGTACAAGCACAATATTGGCCGTAATAGCTCTCAGAATTTATCGGAAATGAGGAATTTGGACTGAATGTTGCAGCTCCCCGCCCCAAACCACTGTAGGTTCATGCTCTGGAGGCAGGAGAAAGATATTTTTGTAGGATCATGGACTATAAATTACAGGACTGATTTAAGCAGAAAATTAATGCACAAAATAGATAAAGATAAATTAAGTGAAATATCATGTAGAGGCCTTGAGTAATTACAAGTTCAGATAACAAGAACTGATATGAAATCCCTTGTTACACAATATTTTCATATTGGATTTTTCAGTAGTGAGCTAACTTACTAGGTCCTGCTAAAAAAAAAAAAAAAGAAGGCTTTTTGTTTATTTTTTTCCCTAGTAATATTCAGAAATATTAATGAGATTCTAGTATTTGGGATGTGTTTGATGTGTTTGTAAGAATACTTACACAACATGAATTATGTTTGAATGATTCCACCTTCATAGATGACTGAAAAAGGAAGCCATAAATGGAAATGCTCATCATGCTTTACTGAAGTAATTGAAGTTTGCGATCCCAATAATCAACTTCAATCACAAAGTTTGTGATCTAACAAATGTCTATTCATTGTAAAGAAATATTTATTCTTTTATTTTGATGGAATGTCTTCCAGGTGCACATTACTTCATGGAGATGGAGAGATATAGAAAAGAAGCAAACCCTGTAGCAAACAAAATTTTAATAAGTCAGGTTAATACAAAATTTTATGGTATGTTCATGCCTTCAAAACACTTAAAGTTTTCTGAAGTGTTATTAAAATCTCTGCCCAAAAATACACTTTAAAGATTCACAAAGTCTGACAAACAGCAAAATTGTATCGCTGAGAATAATCTTTAATTTCAAAGGGGTTTCCAAACCATGTAAAAGAAACCAAGTATTTAATATTTATTTGTTAATAGTTATGCTAACACTTGTGCAGGATTTTAATGGCATGATTTAATATAGACTATTTCTGCCACATAGGTATTTCCAAATAATTTATCCAGGATTCTCTTTTAATTGAAAATATTATAAAACTGCCTCTGAAGTACAACTGGAAACTGTTTAATGTGACTGTGAACAGGTCAGATATTTCCTTTTCAAGCTCATTTCTCTAACAAAAATGGGGTTGCTCCAGCGTGTGGTACCTTTTATACTCCAGAGGGGACTTTTTCAATACAGCATCAAAGTTTCCATGTGTGTGAAGGACAGAGTAGAAGAATAATAAAAATGTAAACCCTCTGTCATCAAGGCGTCAACTTTACTTGAACGCACTTTGGTTTTGGGTGGTTTTTTTTTTAATTTTTGCCTAGTTATTCCTCAAGTGGATAAAAGAAATCAAATACAATTTTTGGAGGAAAACAAAACAAAGCATAGAGCAACTAGAGTTTTCTAGAAACTAGATATTTACTTTTCCCCCTCATCCATCTACAGCTTTGCAGTGCAGGATACATAAGGCTCTTGAAATATAATCCACATAAACAGATAAGAATTGGTGAATTCCATTCTGAAAGTTCAGTACTAAATTATAAATAAAACTCTGAGGCAGATGCAACTCATCTTCTCCAAATGTAAAGTGATATAGATAAACATTGGTAAATGTTATGTGTTTCAAAACACACAAAGTTTAATCAAATTAAAGCTCTGTTTCACATTCTTTGGCTTTTATTCCAAGGAAATGTTCCTATTCTAACTAGCTGTGTATTTAATATACAACACTGCAAAATATCATCTTACTTCTGTTATTTGCCTGAAGGAAATTCATTTCAAATATGAAGCTTTTGCACAATATTTACTGTTCAAGTATTGCAGCTTTTATTAAATGGGGCCAGACAGGATGCCAAGGGATTTAAAGACAGAATTAATAACAACCATTGCTAATTTAGGCTTATGCACTACTTTATTGCAAAAGCAAGAATGAGGATAGGAAACCAGGGATAATCCAATTGATACTAAACATTCTGAACCTATTAACTGCATTTCAACAAAACATTTTTAAAAGGCTACATAGCTAAAATAATCCATCAGAGGTAGCATAGAAAATTAATCTTTTCATTTTTAATTTGTGTAAATTTGCAATAACAGAGTACAGACCCACCTTCCTCTCCTTCACATGATCTACATTGATTTAGTGAGAGTACAAATTAAAGGACAACTGTAATTGACAAAAGCTCAAAACCCAGATTTCAATTAACAAATCTCACAAAGTAGGAACACTGAAACAAAAGCAGAGCCTGGGATAATTCAGGTTAAAACAAACCTGAGGAAATCATCCAGTCTCACCTTATGCTCAAAGCAGAGCCATGCTTTGAGTCACATGCAGAGTCACATCCAGCTGCTCAGAGCTTTATCCAGTCCTGGTTTGAAACCAAGAAAAGAGATGGCACAACCTCTCCTGGTAACTGCCCCCCTGACTGTGCTCATCAGGAGAGATTTTTCCTTAACTTGAGTCAGAGATACAAGGACTGTAATACAGAAATTCAGAATTTGTGAAATTCTAAATTTCTGAAATAAGGTGCAATTCATTCATACAATTAGGATAAATTAGTTTAGTTTCACTTCCCAATTGAATGCAATCATCTGCTACTCCAAGCCTCTGTACAGAAAAGGTGAAGAGAAACCCTAAGTTATTGTAAATCCATATCATTAAGGTCTTTTTTTCACAGCAGACAGGGTGGATCTACTCTTTTTAATTCAACATGTACATTCTGAATTCAATACAAACTATTCAATACAATGGCCATTTTGACTTATTCTTGTAGGATTATCTTTATATTTATCAATGTAATGTCTGACTGGTTTACAAATTAGTTCATTTATTTTCAGATCACTCCTCAGAATAACCTACTATTCCATCATCAAATATCTTAGACAAAATCCCTTAAAGTGGTGATTCCTAACTCACTGTGGAAGCTAAGAAGAATAGAGTAATTAAAATTTTCCCCCTTTTATTCTGTACAAGGCTTTTCTTGTGATGAAAACGTGGTTAAATTCCTTCAAGAACTTAGACCCAACCCACTACAGCAGACTCACTGCTATCAAAAGTCTTCAGTGTGAATTCTTAAAAATGAAGATGGAACTTTATCACAGAGAGCGTCTGGGAATCTTCACAGCAAATGGAGCTGCAACTCTTTAAAAGCAGCACATATGCACTACTTAATTAGTATTAATACTAATTATGCATCTGTTCTCTGCTATTTATAATAGCAAATATATAGCATAATGTAATGCAAAAATACACAAAAGAAATGCAAATATCCTTGCATTAAATAATATAATTATGACTATCATCACAAATCTATACAATGTTGAAGAGGGCATTGAAGTAACTTAGTGTTAAAATTCCTTATGGATAAGATAAATCTTATGTGTTGAAACCCAGAACTGTGAGTTTTACGAGAAAGCTATATAACACTATCTACAGTACTTGACAATGAACTGCATTAATTTTTAATGGTTCAGATAACCATTAGCTGGGGCTATGTTTGAAGCATTAATGAAGGCATAAAAGACACCCCAAGCTAAGACACTTATGCTTGCAAAGTTTAATATGCACTGCTCTGAGCTTATTTTTCCAAAGTTTGCAAAACTACAACCTGTCATAGTCTTGGAACAAAGTCTTTAATTTAAGGTCTCCAGTCTTAAAATCTTAATTCCTACACTGGTTCAAAGAATTTGTTTTTATTTTTGAAAGGCAGGTTGCTCCCATCTTGTATAAAATTCCTTGTCCTTCCCATTCATATTTAAAATACTTTGAAAAATCTCAAGCTCTTCAATGAAAATTGGCAGAGGTCCAGTCAAAAGAACAACTTCATCTTTTCTAAATTTGAGTTGTCATTGTTCCTCAAAGCTTCTCCAAATCCTTTGGTGCTCACTGTGGTTTCTATCACTGCTCTCCCTAACATGTTCCACAGACCCACGGCACAAACACATTGTTTTTACGACTCCATTCTCTCACCATTTACAGGTCCCCATTGAATTTTCTGTCATGGCAATAAAAACTTATCTTCACTGAAAGACTTTCAGAATAGGAATAATTCTCTAACAGTAAGAAGCCCACTAAAATGGGGAATATTCAGGAGGATAAAATTATCCTCACTTTGCTGCTCCGTGGAGAGGCCAAGTTACACCAGAAATATCACTTTTTACACAGAGGGATCACTGACCTTTTAAAAGATCTGCACATTCTCTCATTTTTTCTTACTCTTGATTAAATGGCACGAAGGCAATTTAATAAGAACAAAAAAAATAAATCATATTAATACATGAAAGCTCATAAAAATGCAGCGAAAGCAGGTAATCCCCTGCTATAATGTAGAGAGAAAAGCCAAAGTCAAACCAAACAAATAGCCATCACCAAACTGATCAGATTCTACCCAGCAACTGATAGTTCTAAATTCTTCAGAATTTTTTCAGAAATAAATTACAAAAATCAGCAACAGTGTGGTCAGGGCCCATTTTTGTACGGTCATTTTGTGATCCTCTGACCAAGACTTTTCCCACATGTATAATTAGTTCCCCATGTTAAGAAATTCTGCAAGTACTCCCACAATCAAAGATTACTGAAATGACCAGCAACAATTGTAAACCTTTTCTCTTACATTGTCCTAATTCCCCAGCTCACTTTGGGTTTATGGGGTTTTTTTTTTCCCTAATGAGACTGCAAACAATCCAGTTAAAATTGATCAATTCTTCCAGCATCTCCATCCCAAAGTGTCTGCTTCTGGTTTCTCAGAAAAAATTCAAAACTTCTGGATGATCAACCATTTTCCATTAAAAATGTCATCTTGCTCAGTGTTTAGTTTCTGTCCAAAAGTTTCAGTGACATATTTTAAGCAAGTTAAAACAAACTTGTTTTTTAAGAACATGAATGAAGACATTCAGTGAAGATGGGTAGCTTTTTTTCCTTTAAAATTTTCTAGAAAGAACACTAACAATCATATAAGAAATTTCTATTTCTACAAAAAACCCACAAAATTTAAGTATTTTACTTTTTCTGATTAAAATGTTTCAGGCAGCAGAATTTACAAACATAAACTTTCTCTGATGATCTTCCAGTCTGCCACCATGTACAGATGGCAAGTTATAATGGGGGATCATATACTAATTTGAGACATTTCCAGCTCAGATCATGAATCAAAGTGCTGGCACTTTATAATGAGAGATCGATAGTGTTTTTGTAGAAAGACCCTATAGAATTCTATAAATAATGAGTGTTTAGTGGGATGTGCAGGCAGCAGAGAACAAATTACATTTTCTCCAGAGGGGTCTTTAAAACCACACCTCAAATGTGATAAATGTAGTGTGATGGAAGAGACTACAAATGTTAAAACGCTGTGCAGCATAATGTGCTCAGAAATTAGACTCTGGTGCATTTACTTTCTTCTGTTTAATGGTTAAGCAATCATTTCGTCAAGACCTTTTCTCTTGTTACAGTTGCAGGGGGTCATAGCCAGCATTTCTAAAGGTTTTACAGATGGCAGCAAAACAAAATAATGGCTTTATTCCCAAAAGATCAGGGAATTTAACATACTTGTAGTTTCTTGTAAAAAACTGCATGGGAAACATGTAAATATCTTCATGAACTCATTACACCTTACTCCAGAGTAATGAGGTAATGGTCTTCAGCTAAGGCACCATCTGGGAGTCCCAGAAATAGCTTTAATTACTGAGCTGGACTTCCTGCTCTTGGCAGGAGGGCAGGCACAGCATAGGCTCTGGGCCAGCTGGCGGCTGCACCTCCAACACCAGGGATAGATCCTGGACATCCTCCTTGCCTTGGACACCTCCAACACCAGGGATAGAGCCTGGACATCCTCCTGGCGTCTGCTCTGTGGGTTTCTGCCACCCCTGTAGCTGGGAAGTGTTTGGGGTGGCCATACAGAAACTGCAAAGACTCATCCTCCCTTCTGCCTTGTAGACTTCTCCTCCCTTTTTTCTTCACCAAAACAACCAAGCCTTGACCTTATTCTGATCCCTCTTCTCTCATTAATACAACATTCCAGCAAAGCAGGAAACAGAAAGAAGGACAGAATTCAGAAGAATTAGAGACAGAAGTAACAACTCAATTACTTCTTCAAGAGAAAATTTTTAAACAGAAGTTACTCATCAATCTTGTAATGATTCCTTGAAGACTATCAAAAGAGAACACACAGATACTACTATGAACTAGAAAACAAAGCCTAAGCCTCCAACCTGGGAAGCAATTCTAGGTTTAAGGATTTTTTTCTTTATTGTTTCGCATATAGACATTCCAACATACCAGTAAAAACCATTCACATCTCTTAGATCTTGGTCTTGGTCCTGAAAATTTATGTATTCAAGCAGGAGGAACATCTGGGAAATAAAATAGCCTTTCTGCCATTTCAACATTTGATTCAAAGCCTGTCAGTTTTAAGTCTAAGAATTCCCTCTTATTCTCTTTTCTACACTGCCTTACTCTAGAAATGAAAGTGTCTGTGAAAAAGGGGGTGGGTCACAGGGCATGTAGTGCCTGAGATCTCTGTTTTCTGCTTTCCTGCGTGTTCTGTCTCTCCCTCTCTGACTCCATGTGCCTCTGCCCTTTGTGCAGGAGGAATCCTGGCCCTCATTAATCAGACCTGTTAGCTGTGCACAAATTAACACCAGATCACTGACCTCCAGGACAGTCTTTACAAGTTCACACTTTCAAATGGCATTTGGGAAGAACCTGATGTTCTCTTGGAGAAGAATTTTATCAGAGAGAGCTTCTTATCAGTGGATTTTGTGAGGCCTGGAGGCTTACTGGAGTTCCTTTGCAGAGATTTGCTGTAAATACAGGCTGCAGTGCATCACAATTTTAAAAAACTCGAGGAGGTTCAGAGTAAATAATGGGTGCCTTTTCTATGCCACCATAAATCAAGGCAAATAATGAATAAAAATAATGTTCTGCTTCACAGAGGTGAGGTTCTTTATACTCTTCTAATCAGCTGTAACTCAGAAAAATATGAATGCAAAGACCGACTCTGTGTCTAATGCCTCCAGAAGATTTAAGCGGGGAAAAGAACAGTGGTAACCAATAAACAAGATTTACCTGCTGGCTGTATGGCAATGTTATTTAATGCACATCTGTGTTTAGAAGCAGGGAGGCACATGGCATCCTTTTCCTGGTGCTGTCAAGGTCATTGGAGCCATGCTGCTCAGACAGGAGTGGCCCAAAGTCACACAGTTAGTTTTAAGTTATTGCAAAGCATCGATGTTAATTCATCTAAATGAACACCCATTCATTTTGATTTATTTCTGGAAGGGACTTAGTCAACTTGGAGGCTTCAGTAAGTCAATAAATTTCATCAGCAGTTATAATCTCCTGGCATGGACTGAAAAGAAAAGATGAAGTGACAAAACAGAGTCAGTAATGTGAAGGTGTTACAAATCTACCCATCCCTACCTGCCCCAGATAAAAAGAGACACATGATCAGTTTAGCAGCTATGAATTTTGGTACCTTTACTTTGCTAGGCAGAGGAATTCACTGGACCTTCTCCTCTCCTTACATTTCTGAAAACACAGCAAGCCAGACACAAAATGCAGAAAGTTAATGAATTTTAAAATCAACTAACTCTAGAATCAGTGTTCATATGTAGACCTCTCTGTGTGTATTTACATAGGGAGGTAGAAATGCATGTAAGCACATATACTTGGCAATGAAAATATTTAAATGAAAAGTTTTAATTTGTTCTTATTGAGTCCCAAGCTTTGATTTTTTTCTTACAAAATAAATTAAATTTTACACAATAAGAAATAAAAATTTGCTTGGGAGTTTCTGGCCACACATTGACAAATACAACTTTTTAATTTTTCCTTTTTTATGTTACTCTAACAATTGCTATTTGTCCGTCTCAGGACTTCCACTCTAGGGACAAAAATCTCTTATTGTGAGTGGCCATAAGCTGAACACTCTGGTTACTTATCAAAGTATTTTGCCCATCCTCAGCAAAACAGGAAACCACATTTGTTTAGTGGGAAAGGAGGAGTAAAGGCCATAGGAAAGCAGTAGGGGAGTGTCTTTATTAATGTTGCTATTACCAGAACAGTACTCAAAGAATTTGGGGAATTTATTTCATTATGTCTTGAATAATTTAGTTTAGAACATGTTCAGAGGCACACTTGAAGAGGGAAAATACCATTACATATTTTTTAACAGAAGCAACACAAAATAAATAATGCATAGGACATTCTTATCATTGTTGTTACATTGATTTTGATATTTGGTATTTATTTTATCATTCTAGAGAGCCTGTAAGACAGAACAACATAGGAAAGGGCAGAACGGAAATTAAGCAGTTGTGCTGATGGGCAATAAAATTCTATGTGGGGGACTAAAACTCCATTATTCCACAGAGCAAAAATGTTGTTAAACTTAAAAAAACAACAGCAGCCATTGCATAACTCATCTCTTTAATATAATTCAGGTCTAAAAGGCCTCCACATTCTGTCTTCACTGTAAGGGCCAGATCCTCTGACAGCTTAGAGCACTTTACATCTAAAAATCACTTTCATCACTTTTTAATCACTTTTTACTTTTAAGTACCTTTGTAATTCTAACCAACAGCAACCAAATTAAGAAACAGAAAGGAAAGAAACTATATTGAAAAACACATTGAATTTCAATGTCTTGGATCTGTTCCAAGTTATTAAGGTTGACAAAGTCACTTGCAAATAAATGAAGGTTTACAATTTTTTTTGTAAGGATCAGAAGCTGTTGTACTCAGCACACAAATCTGGAATTACACCTCTTCTCACCCCAGAGATAATTTATCAATTAAAAAGATGAGAGAAAATGTAAAGACATTTTAGTGTGTGGAAGGCATAGATGTACAACATGCATGTGGCATCCAAAAGAGTTAATATACAGTAACTGTTATATTTAGACATTAAAAAATTATCTGCTTGGAACAGGTAACTAACCCTGTAATTATACATACATATTTAGGTTGGACATTTAGCTTTCAAGTTAATTAACCAGCAAAAAACATTAACCTGGGGTGTCAGCAGGAAATTTAAAAATAAAAAAAATCTTGATGTGTTAGAAACAGAAAGCAGAGCAGTCTGCTTCAAGGCTCAGATCAATTTAATTTTTTAATCACTGTCTCACACATTCATTCTATTATTCATACTCCTAATATATTCATCCCAAGATGCACCTGGGAAACTGCTAGGTGTTGAAATGTTGGTGTGTTAGCTTTTAGAAGAGATGGGATGTATTTACTCCGGAAGGTTTGTGGTAAATAAATCACACAACAGTTTATCTGCTCTGGTTAGGATGTGCAGAGTTCTTCGTGCTCTCACTGCTCGGACTCAGTTGGATACACCATTACAGATGCTTTTTACACATCCCAGGAAATTCCTTCAGCACCGGGGCTGTTTCTGAACACACTCAAATTCACTGAGCATCATCTCCAAAGCTCCTGAAATTAGAAGTTTTCATCTGTCTTTGAATCCATAAACATCCATTTTATCTGTCTCTGTCTCTCTCAGAGTAGCACAGTCCCTCCAGCCCTCTCATTCCAGGTCACTGTGGGACAGTTTTGCTGGATACAGCATAAATTAGGTAAATTCTGGGGACATGAACATCTCTACTCTGTAAATTTGCTCCAAGTCCTTTGTTTTCCTATCTATGTTAGGGAAAAGCCAGCTGAGATCTATCTGGCAGGCCCTTCATTTTCCAAATACATGAGGGTTTGAAAACCAGGACATCAGATGTGCCAATGAAGAAACAGGGTCATTAGACCTTCAATCCCAACCAAGCTGCTAAAAGTGACATTTTCTTTTAGCTCTGAAATTCTCCTGCAATTCACCTATGCAGAAATCACCTCCTTCCCTCCTCTTTCACTGCTTATATTCAGAATTCTTCAAATCACTTAGACTGTATTTTGGATCCTCAAAAAAGAGTTTAATAAAACGCATGCCAGGCAAAGAATGGATGCTGAAAAGGGGCTTTTCCAGAGTTTGTCAAGAATAGATTTTGATGCAGATCATTATTATGATATTTTCTTTATTTGTCACAGGAGTGGGAGATAAAAGACTTGTACCTTATACAAGCACTCACCCCCTCATCCACTAAAATATAGTTTAAGCTTTTGCAAGATCCTTTTTCTGCAATTCTTTCTCTAAAACCTAACTTCTGAAGAAAAAAATATGATATGTTTATGATTTAAGCATAGTACTTTTCATACAGATTGGAAAAAAAAGGCTTGAAAATTGTCTGCTTTGCTCAGTTCAGCAAATGGTGATCCAGCTAAAATGTGAATTAAGCATTCTAAGGTTCTAATCTTCTTACAAAAGTTTTTCATCTCCCAAAGGAGATGCAACTAAAAGCTTGGAGCAATTTGAAAATTAAGAGAGATAAATGTAGTTAATGAAGTCTGGAAAAAAAAAAGATTTTAATTACTACATTTTATGTTTCATCATTCATTAATCATGTCAACTAAGTGAAGTAAATGACTTTTTAACTGGATATTAAAATATTTTTTTTTTTTACTTGTACAGGTCCATTGCAGGTGACTATTTAGTTTCAAAGAATTTAGTGAACAGCCTCTAAGACACAGACAAGCAATGATGTGAACAGCTTCAGTATTTTACCTTCAAAAAGCAATGAGGACTCATCTTTCTTTGGAATCTGACTGCTACTCAGGGTTCTTACAGAATATGTTGCCAAAGTTTAAAACCTTTGATCTGTAAAGCCTTCAGGTACTGCCATTATGAAACAGAAGTCATTGAAATTTAAGAAGATTTTTGCATCAAGTTCTGCTTAGTCCCTTTTGCCCTTTCAAAGGCCTTCATGTACATACAGATTCCTGTGCCTTGCCTGTGTGGTACCAGCTCTGCAAATCCTCCTCTGAAGGAAGGAGGATGCAGGAATGAAAGCTGAGATATTTTTTCACTGGCAGTACTGCAAGATTATCCAGAGAAGAATGAGGGCCAGAACCTGAACTGCTGATGCAGAGTGGAGAACCCCTCAGCCCCTTCCCCATCCACACCATTCTCCAAAGAAGAGATTGAAAGGCAAAATAGTGGCCAGAGGCTACTCAGGCATAATTCATCCTCCCAAGCCCTGTCACACCTGCCACTTAGAGCACTTAAATTTAAAATTTCATCTTTCAACAGATTCTTCATAGAAACTACAGTGACAGATCTGGATTCTGCATCCCTCCTTCCACTGGTTCTGGGTCTGTTTGGGTTATTTCAAGGGAAGGTGCTTCATTGCAATTTTAGATGACAATTTTATAGTCCTGAAATGCACATTACAGGAGAAGTGCCCACATGTTTATCATAGGTGTTTAATGTGTGTTCACCACTTTCACAGGCAAGGTCAAGGACAGTTCAAGAGACACAAGTAGTGCTTGTCCCAGCTGATCACTTTCGAGTGCTTTTTCTGTTATTCTCTGGATCCTTTTTATTCCATGCAAACCTCTCCAAGAATCAAGGGGCTGAATCATTCTCTGCACAACCAAATCTGACACAGAGCAAATTCTTCTGCCCATATAACAGTGGATAGCAATAGGTCATCTTGAGGTGAAGGCTCAATATTCCATTATAATAAAATAATGCCAATATTTAGTGTGGCCTTCCGTCCCAGAGAATTTTAGAAACAATTATTAATCTTCATACTTTGCTAGGAACCTGCTTGGACTAAGTGAATAAATTCAGTATTTCTTTCTTTTTGAATTTCAATGTCTTAGAATTAACTTCAAAATGGTATTAGTGCGGTGGAAAAGCAGAGACTGAAAACTAATAATGGCTGTTATTTTTACAGATATTTTGGGTCTTGGAGGTTTTAAGGCAATACTACTGGAAGGCCAGAGAAACCTTAAGTTATAAAAATGTCCTGTGGCATTTTTACCTGTCACATAATTTTGGACATTAAATACTGAATTATAAGAAAGATAAATACAAAAATACCAGCATGGAAAGTAGTTCAGTAACACAGTAAAGAAGGGGGAAAAATCCTGCAAAATCAGATTCTTATTGGTGGCTTTAAAAAGGTATCAAAATTATTTTTTATTATTCAAGAACTAGAAGACAGGTAGGAATAAGTGGCAACTGCTGTTTGTATGATATTTCAAAGATAATTCCACATTTTGAGAATAAAGTATTGAATTTTCTCTAAATGGTAGAACAAACAGCAGTAGTTTAATTTCCCTGCAACAGACAGACACACAAACCCTCAGCATTATATTTCAAAGAATTTTAATTAAATCCATATAACAAAAAAGAAATGTTTCACATCTTAATTGAAAAATCACCAGCTAGAGAACTGAGCCAGTGAAACTGCCTGGTAAGCCCTGAGATATAATTGAAGAAAGGCACAGATGAGAATATTTCAAATGGTCTCACTAGTCAGCAACCAGTGTAAATACTGCAATTCA
Source organism: Alaudala cheleensis (assembly GCA_013398995.1). Lineage (NCBI taxonomy): Eukaryota > Metazoa > Chordata > Aves > Passeriformes > Alaudidae > Alaudala > Alaudala cheleensis. The sequence goes on from VWYE01024261.1 coordinate 122,782, forward strand.
AATAACAACTTTTGAGTGATTAAGAGAAAAACTAATTTCTATTCTATTGCTGCTTTGCTTTGAGAATGATACCTGATCCTTGAGAATCCCTGAGTGAACACAAAGCTCCTACACATCCTCCAGGAACCACAAGGCCCATGGTTGGCATAAACATTATGCACAGCAGGGCAGGACAGCAGCCCATATTGACTGTGGGATGAGCAGGTATTCCCCATCCTTGTGCAGCTTTTATCTGTTTTACAGATTCCTCCACCTTCTCAAGGGTCCTTTGAAAATCAAATGGAAAAGCAGGGGAAAGACTGGTGTTTGTGCAGTTACACTCAACAACTGCTGCAGGACCAAGGCACAGGCTGAGCTTGAGTCCATGGTGTGAAATGAAGCGGGTGAAGTTTTAAGATCCTGACATGGGAAACATGCCAAGGCCAGATGGAAATCTCAGCTGTCACAATCAGAGGTCAGCCCGACCTTCCTGGCACAAGGTGGTGTGTAAATGCTCTGTGCTAGTTATACAAGTTTATTGTACCTGTCCTTTTTATTTGGGAATTAAATAATTTTGTTTTATATTGCTTTCTATTATTCCTTGTCTTGTCTTTGTTTAGCTCTACTTTTGATTATAGAAACCCAGCAGAGATGCTCCTGAGAGAATGTTGGCAATCTAGGCTTTAATTTCTAAGGGATTTGTTTAAGAGAAGCTTGGATAAGCCTTAAGGAATCTTTGATAAGGTTTTTTTCCTTTTAAATGATTTTATTTTAAGACAAAATTTTCAGAAAGGAAAGTTCTTGCTAAATGGAGGAAAGGTTTGTGGATGAGACTTTTCTAGTAGAGTTTTAATGGAACTGCTCATAAAATATTTTTACATGGTCTATTTAACCCTCTGAAACAATAAACAGCTCTGATATTAGCATAGATGCTTAATATTGATAAATTTGCCCACCAGAGAAGCAAATACATAACTAAACACGGTAGCATAGTTTATACCCTTTTTTTGTACATTTCAAATTTTTCAAGTGCTGCTGACAATATCTGTAGGAAGAAAATTTTAAACAACACCAGTGTAGTACATGAAATAGAGGATCTAAGATACAAGCAGATAAAAAATAAAGATAAAGAAATAGGTGGATCTAAACAACAGCAAAGAAACATGACCAAAAAATCAGAAAAAATTTCTTCTATTAGAAATAACAAAGTAGAAGCTGAACCATATTTAGATTTCCTGAACAGATTAAATATACAATTGAAGTACCTCTAAATCCTACAGTCTACAGCTACATGTGAAATTATAAGATCATTCCTAGATTTGAGTGATTTCTCCACTCCCTTATTTTCCTCTTTACACCTCAGGGGTTCCATTTTGCAGCAAAACTCAGTGACAGCGTGACAGTCATGATGTGCTGCCAGACATCAGAGCTTGGACTGACTTGAGTTTAACAGCCCAGCCACTGAAAATCTGCATGAGACTGGAATCCCAGGCTCAGACTAAGAACCTAATGTTATTTTTTTTTTTTACCTTGCTTGCCAAGTGGAGGCATTTTAGAGGGCTCTGCTTTGCAAAGATAACCCCGATGTTAACTGCAGGGGTGAGCACTGACATTGTCCACCTTGGAGCCATGTCCCTTAGATGAAGAACTCACCAAAAAGGCTGTCAGGTCAATTATGCAGATGTGGGAAGAGGGATCCCTGCATAGAAATCAACTGGGAAAAGCAGGAAACTGAGACTGGGAGCTTTCAGAAAGAAGGGAGGACAGCATGGAGGTGGTGCCACATGAGCTGGGCCCTGCAAATCTTTTGCAGGTTGAAAGAGGTGGCTAGGACTGGCTGCTCTCTTCCTTTTAGTACAGAATTGAGAAGGCTTCAGAAGGTGGCAGCACCTGCTTGGATCCAAAAAATAATTAAAATAAAAGGGTGGGGGAGAAAAGAAGGTGAGCTTGTTCTCGCAAGACCTCGGGTGCTGATGGATGCTGTAGACGCTGCAGTTCCACGCATGTTCAAGAGCCAAATTTTGCTTTACATAAAGTAATTAAACACAGAAATTAACTGAAGTTCAAAGTTAGTATGCTGGAATCAGCTGTAAGGTGGATCTATCATGTTCTTGCCCTGTCTCCCCTTTCCCCTAGAATTTTTCTGTCTCTTTCAGTGACAGGATACTGAACTAAATGACCTCCAGTGACATTCCTATGTTTTCAGGTTTACCTCAAATCTTTTTGTATAAATTACTCCTCTAACTTGAGTAGGATTTTTGTTACCTCATTTTTAGCACATAAAATCTGGAATTATACTTCAACTACAAGGAACTCAAGCCCTGAAAGTACCATACAGGGCCTAGTTCTAGATTAGATTATAGCTCTGGGATGGCACAATGTTAAAACAAAGTAAAACCCATCCAAATCCATAAAATATTTCCTTTGTTCCACCACCAGTGGTCATGTAGTTCTTCTCAGTTTTCACTAAAATTGTTTTAAACTGCACTAATACTCCTTTGCAACTTATCATGCATGCACTTAACATTTTAGAAATCACTGGGCATATAAAGAATGTTTTTAACAGTGAAATCCTTAGGTTCTGTCAAAAATATGAGGAAAGCAAAATTGATCTCAAACTTCATTACTGGAGATCTGAAAAGTTGTCATAATTCATTATAAATGACAGGAAATAAATTTCCTGTTAAGAAATTCATTATTTGCTGGTCACTAGTAGCAATATATCTATCTGGTGCCTGAACATCTGCATGTGGATTCACAGTGTCTCCCCTTCCAGGTGAAAAGAAAGACAAATCAAAATTTTGCCCATGTCCTGCTCTCTCACAGATGAAAGTGAAGAGAATGGTTTTGAAAACCCACTGGGTCAAAGGAAGAAAAACAGATAATTTATCTACATTAACATATCCTGTCTGTCCTGCCACACAGCCAGCACATAACCGCGTGTTACTAATTGAGTACCAGCTAAGTCTTCACATTGTTGTGAGAGGAGGAGAAGGAAAAGCACTTTGGAGGAGTTTAAAACCACAAAACATATGTTCCACTATTTTTAAGCTTTTTTTTTCACCTTCCTTCTCCACAAACCTCTATCTCCACCTCACCTGGTTAAGAAGCTGCGTGCTCAATTATCTGACCTGATCTCTTGCAATAATGTTTGTGCCAGCAAATTTAATTTCTTTTTTTAAAGGCATTGCAAAGTTTGAAGCAAACTATCCTCCTCCACCTCCTGACAAGAGGAAAGGGAAGGGACCTGGGTGCAAAACCTCCTGCTAGTATTGAATTTACTGAAAAACACTTTGTACACTGAAACCCACCCTGCATAACTTTGAATGTGCCTACACATGGGGTGAGGAAAGACAAGAAATTCTGTCCATGACCAGAGCTATCTATCACAACCATCATAAGGTATTGGGGGTTGTGTTTAGTGCAAGATTAATATTTTATCCAATATTAGTTTCATAACTTCCCTTTTTCCTTTCCTTCCTATATGAACAAACATTTATTGGCATTTGAATGATGTAATAATATGTAACTTTATAACATTTCTACCTTAAAAAAAAAAAAAAAGCAAAACAAAGAATTTGCAAGCTAACAGAGCATAACATTCTGCAGAGGGCACCCTCGGTACAGTCAGAACTTATCACCTTCTCCCACTGCATCCCTCCTCCATAACTTTAACTCCATATCACATTTACAACTGTCAGGAATATACAATAGCAAAAGGCTTTCCCTGATGGCAGCAGAACAATGCCTGATGTAGACCTGTGAAAGAGAACAAAGTAAACCTACACAGAGTACAGGCACTTTGCTTCTCAAATATCAGAAATGCTTTTTTGGCTTAATAACTTATCATGAATTAATTTGCTGTCAAGAACCATATACTCATAAAAAGACAGTGTCTATCTGCTATTATTATTATTATTCCATTTTCTCCTGTATTGTTCCTTTGAAGGCTTTTACTTATTCAGAGATACAGAGAAAATTCTCCATGAAGCAAAAGGAGGATTGCAAGCAAATATGGTTACAACAGCACATATCTGATGTGGCATAATATTAAGACTTTTCACTGTTTTAACATTGAATTCTCATAAACAGAGAATAAGACAGGAGATACTGTCTTCGTTGGAGGGGTGAGAAAAGCACTTCTTGCATTTTACTGCTCAAACTGTTCGTACCCCATGCTCTGTGCTTTTTGCTGACACAGCTGCTTCTTGTCCAACTCTACTGCTAATATGACCTGCTCTTTTTTTTTTTTTTTCCCACCTTCTTCAGAACCATTTCTGGGCAGTTTCACAAGAATTTTGATTGCTGTTGTAAAGTTTATATCGCTGCCATCTGACGGCTCTTTGCTGGCCTTGGTGAAATGAGTTGATGGTCTCAGTTAATTTTCTAACAGGCAGGTGCTCACAACTTCAAACATCACCTCTGCTGGCACAAGGACTCTCAGCCAACAAAAATAAAAGTATAGGCCCACCACTGGGTTAAAGGGAAACACACTTTGAAGTGCTCTTGGAAGGAAAGCTGAGCTTTGCAGATGGATTAAAAATTAACAGAAAATGAACTCTGGTAAAACATCCTGTAACAAAAGATCTAAATGATACTGGTGGATAACTTATCTCAGTATAGAGAAGCCAGAACTACAAAGCAAAAGTGGAGACCAAGCTGTGCTGATGGAATTAATTTTGTATCCTTATCAATATGTTTATCAATATCCATACAATAAGACTGCTTGTCAGCTGGGGAGAGGAACATACACAGAAGAAGCAGAACCTGAATACTCAGTGTTGGGAACTTGCTTATTACTCTAAAAGAACTCTTTATTGTAAATTAAAATGTATTCTCTAACAAAGCAATTCATAAGGCTGCTCCATTTTCTTTTGAGAAATTCTTAGGTAAATTCCTGAATTTCACTGTGATAGAGCAGTTTACAGACGGGCACATCAAAATCATTTGTCATTGGAAAACTTTCTAACCAACCAACAACACGTGGTGAGTATTGGATACGTAATTTAAGGACATGGCAATCTGAATCTTTGAATCCAATTAAAATTTGACCTCTCTTCCAAAATGGTCAAGAGCAGAGTTTAATACCCCTATAAAACTACCAGGATATGTGAATTCAGGTGACAGCAGAACTACCTCAGGAGGTCCAACCATTACCATTTTATCACTGATTCCATCTTACTAGAAAATGAAAGCAGCTTCACACTGACTGCAGAACATTCTTCTGAGTGTAACTACTGCTACTTAATTTTATTTCCAGTGTATTTTTCTCAGACTAGAGGAAAATTGCTTGCTCTTTGTTGATTAAATTGTGTCAGCAAGTGTTTTAAATTATGTGTTTTAGATAGCAAAGCAGAACAATTTCCATTCTTGGGCAAGGATAATCATAATTAAAAACACATTAGCTGATTATACCAAACATCCATCATAAAAATATTCCATATCATGATTTATAAATTATGATTTGTTGACTAACACATTTTGAAATGATACAACTTTATAAGCTGATGAATGATTTTTGGTATTATCCCAAACACCCAGGGCTTGAAGCAACCTGGTGTGGAAGGTGTCCCTGCCCAGGGCAGGGGTCTGGAACAAGATGGATTTTAATATCCCTTCCAACCCAAACCATTTTGTGCTTCTATGAAGCATATTTCAAATAATAGCTTCTAAAATAGAGATTGAAATATTTTAAACCTCGGGTGATGCTTTGACATCCAAGGATGGAGGAACCTCCACTGAAGCACACTCGGTATTTCCTGTTGCTGTAAGGTAAAAATATCTTACTGCTCTAATGAGATTAATACTTCCTTACAGATCTACTCATTTGATCTCGTGTTTTTGACATCTCCCACAAGCAATCGTATCCCATACAGGGTGTATTGCTTTAACAGGTATTCATTTTACTGAGCTCCACTATAATTTCTTAGTCTTACATGATGCCTCAAGATGCTTCACACACTCTGAAAAGAAAGCTAAAAGGGAATAATTTGCATATATTACTTAAGTTGTACATGCTGTAAATATTGATCTGCTGATAGGGAAGAAAAAGGTGTTTTTTTTTTTTTTTAATTAGCGCTAGTATTTCTATAGTTTTTAAGAATATTTTTCAGGTTAAACTTGGCGAAGAGATGCCAGCTCTGGTCACCCCTGCAGCTGAAGGCTATTTGACACTCCAGCCCATGATATTCAGTGTACATTATGGCAATTTACAGATGATGGAAACTCTATACTTTACTCTTTTGGAGTTATTACCAATTCAGCACAAACTGTGCAAACCTCAACTGCTGCCTGTGCTATGCAGAGAGTGAAGCTGCATTTCACAGCTCTGACCCATTATTTTAGCCAACTCCCACTGACTCTCAAGGATGATGCACTGATACTCCTGGGAAATGTTTTGGGTAACTTTCAAGCATTTTCTCTCTTCAGAAGTGAGAAGCTGTAATGTATCTAGCATGTGAGAACAAAAAGAAATAAACAACTCTTCATCCCACCTTCACACCAACCCCCACTATCCATTTGGGAAAGGTTCTGACAAAGAACTGCCAACGTCAGTAAAAAGGAACAGGCATAACAGAGAAGGACTCTCATGTCCCTGGCATCCCTGGTGCCTGAAGTAAGGTGGTATTCTGTGCCCTCACCCCTTTTAAGCACCCCTATTCCACGCCAGGGCTGGGCAGCAGTTGCTGGGTTTATTTTCAATTTTGTTCAAAATACAGTGTTTCTCTGCTGAAAATGGCCAGTGTGCTATTTCACGTTATGAAAGAACAAAACACTTTCTTCTACCAAGGAATACTGTGGGGCCCTATTTTTCATTGCTTGGATTTCTATTTTTAAGGTTTTCCCACCCAAACAAATGCTTTTGCTCTGACAGCATTTAATAACAAGTTTGACCTTGGAGTGTGTAAGTTAAAATTATTTCAGAGAATGCTGCAGCAGAAAATCAGGGGCCAGGGATTCTTTTCCTTATTTGAATTTTATTATTTTGGGAGAAGGGGGAATCCCTTGTTTCACAGAAGAAATTACTTTTGAGCCACAGTGTGAAGACTTTTTTGCATGAGCGCGTGAAGAGCCACAATTTTTTCTGCTTCCTGAGGTTGATACAGAACTGTCACCACTGCCAAAGCAACTTTGTTGCTTCCCCCTGGGAATATCCCTGAAAATACAGGAAAGAGAGCTGAGAACTGCTTTAGTGTGTGCTGGGAAAGGAATATTATCCTAGGAGTCAGGGCACCTTGAGCATCATCCTTCCCTTGCAGCCCCTGGAGCTGGCACAGCTTTGAGAGGCTCTTGATTTTTCCAGTGGATTCATGTTCAACATTCCATCCTCATTATCAAACCCTATTCCCAAGAAAGGTACAGCTTCCACAGAAGAGCTATCATGGACTGCAGTTTGCTGTATTTCATGTGTAGATTGAACATACACAATTCTTTATATCTGAAGCATCAAATATGCAAGTATTTAATAGAGATTATTAAACTCCTCAATATCTGTGAGCGTATTCACATATCTGGAGATTTTTTTTCATTTCTCACACCCCACAAACTCTGAGAAACACTAAAGACACACACAGAGGAACTACTTTATTTTAATGCTAAACAAGAATGAAAATTAACTTTTGTTGCTGAACAGAAGGAAGGTCCCGCAGTGAAAAAAAATTGTTTGTTTGAGTTATTACATAATTCAAAGATTAAATTACCTCTGGCTAGAGCTGTATCAGTCTTTTTTCTCCTTAAAATAATAATATACTGAGTACAACTGTGTAGGTACAACAGTGGGACATGGCTCCTGACAGTCTAATCATTGGTTCATCTAACGATGTTCACGGGGAGTCAAAATGCTGCTGTTAAATCACTGCCCTACCCTATTCTAAAAAGGCACCAGGTGAGCTGTTTCAGTGCTAATAGCAATGGTAAACAGCACAAAAGAATTTATAGTCTACAGATCTGCACAGAAAAGCAGAGTTGCAGAAGCAATATTGATTGTAGCATGCAAAAATATAAAATTCACATGTACTCTGCATTGCACTTACACAAACCCTCTTATGTAATGTGGAATAATGTTACATTTCATGGACATTAATTCTTGTGATAAAACTCTAACTCTAGATGTTTTTAATTTTCTGTACTGATCTACAACAATTTGAATCCATATAACAGGTTCACTATAATAACTGTTATACAAAGAACATTGATCTCTGTGGAGGATCCCCTTCTTTTCCACAAGTATACACAAATTCTACAGAAAATTCTATTTCCATTGTTCAAACTCATAGAGCAGAGAAAAATGAAAACAAAACCAAAGACAAATCAAGTAACTTGATCTTTTTGTTTTCTCTCTTGGAAAATAAAGGTGATGAAAGAAATGATGACCCTTTCACTATTTATAAATCATCTCCAACCTCAATAATTGTGATTTACATTCAGAGTTACAGTTTAACTAGCATTTATGGCTGTCGTGGGTAAAAGCATCAAATTTATAGTGACAATCACTAGGGATTTCCATTTCTAAGAAAAGTGTTGCTTATAAAAAAAATCAGAATCTTGTGCATTAAAAATATTAATATAATTACTAAGAAAAAGTTGTAGATGAAACAAAAGGTATCAAAAGCATTGCACTTAAAAATATTCTGTAAATTAAGGCAGTTTTTGCAAAAACATTAGAATTCATCGCTAACTGCTATCAGCTCTTCCTTGAGAGTCAAAATAAAAAGGGCAAAAGGGCAGTTTTAGGACAGATTTCCACATCCAGTCCTTTCTTAACGTTTTGTGGAGTTTCTTGTATTTTTACAGGGTTTAGCCTCTGGAACTTCCCACCCAGGACATCCAGAACACATACAATCTGACAGAAATGGTGCTTCATTTCATGAGCAAGCCTTTCATCAAACAAGTATTATGTTCTGCCATAGAGATAATTTATTCTTTATGTATAATTGATTTGTGCCTGCACTTAAAAATGTCTTTTGAAATCCATATTATAACTAATACTGTCATATAATAAAAAGCAACACTTTTAATTTAAAGTTAATTATTTTCCATTATTCAACATTAGTAGACAAGGCAAGAACTCTAGCTTAGTGCCAGAATATAAAAGAAGTTATTCTGAACTTATAGTACATGGGTTTAACAGCTTAATGTCAAGAAGCAATACTGTAAATTAAAAACTGAGTAAAAGGATTATGGTATCTCATATTTAGAAATTTCACATGACTACAGATAATTAAGGCAAGTGAAATATTTTTGCAGCATTGTCTCGAAATTCGCAATTTTGAAGGAAATATTTTTACAGCTACACCCCAGTATTCTGTAATAACACTTTATAGACATAACATCACTGTGGCATCTGAGGCTTGCTCCAATACACCACTGCATTTTTCAAGGGTTGTAGGAGGTATTTCTATTTCCTGATTCCTTTTATCATTATTACAAGACAGCTCACTTCACCCACCTTATCTAAACCCCAGCTGGAGTCTGGAAATCACAGGTACAGCACAGAAAGGGAGCCTCAAACACTGCAGGTATGCAAAGGTGCTACTTTTGAGACCTCTTTTAAGTGACTCCTTCAGAAATAGAAACCACATGTGGGCAACACATGACTCCTTGCTGCTACTTCAGATTTGAACAACAAAAACACTTCATAAGCCATGTGAAATAATTTCAGTGTTGACTTTCTGCAGACATAAAAAGTTTTCAAAATGAACCAAACACCTGAAAATGAGCATTATCTCATTCTGAAGGTATTTATCCTCCAAAGAAAAATCATCCTGACAGTAGGCTAGAAGACACTAACATATTACTAAATTTCAGAGATGGAGAACTGTAGTCTCCTATGCAGATTTTGGAAGGAATTTAGAAGACAGTTTTTCCATGTTTGTTTGTTCCTTATGCCTCAGATTATGGTTATTCAAAAATCTCTGTCAAGAAAGTCGCCCTCAGGGAAGAGCTCTTCCTGGAAAGTTCCCATCAGAGAATACTGATGAATACAGAGAAATCAGAATTACTTCTGCATTCTTTTGTGTATTTGGATGTGCACTTACCATTCTTTTATTTCCTTATCAGCTTGGGAAATATTGGCTTTTATAGCTGGTCTTTGTTTTCCAGTCCAAACCCCCTTAACATCCCAATGTCCTCCAAAAAATGTTCTATTCTTCCCTCAACTCATTGTCAGGCACTGTCTTAGTGGGAGAGAAAAACTCATTTCACTGACCTAATTAAGTGAGACTGTCCTTGTTGGACAGAGACTTATTTCCAGCCATAACCTCTTGTCTCAATAAGATGGATGAACTGCTCCAGCCTGTTTGCTTCCTTCTGGAACACTCCACTGTACCTCAGTGTTCTCCCAGAACCTCAACATTAAAGACATTTATTATCCACAGACCCCTCACTGCTGGCTCTGATCTGCTTTGGGTGCCTAACTGGAGAGTTCTCAGAGCTTTCAGGGATATTTAAAGAAACCAGCTCACATTTACGACTGCCAAAGCAGAAGCCTGCAAGTCCACAAGCCCCACGACATAAATCTCTACTTTTGTGGCATATGGTTGCTTTTTTTCTGACAGAATGTGTTGGGATTTTTCAGTCAGTCACTTGATTCTCCCTTCACAGATTGCAATCATTTCATACTCTCATATTCCACATCCAATATACCATCGCCACTGATCCGACAGCCAGCTACAAAAGGTTTTAAATTTTATTTTAAGAGTATTCACACACACACATACAGTGGAACAGACCGCTGGCAATATGCTTAACAAACTTTCAATCACATTAATTAACACCAAATAAGCAGTACAGCTCTATGCCCACAGAAGCCATGCAGGTATCCCTGCCTACAGACAGATGAACCATCACATCCAAGTTCCTCCAACAGGCACAGGAAGTTTTCAAAATAATTGCCCTTTAGTCATTACAAGACTGCTTTTATTTTAATAGATGCCAGTGTGTGAAGGAGAACACAGAAACAAATTTTATTTCTGAAATGTCTGCATCAATAAAGGTACCTAATTAAGGTATTCATTAAAATATACAAAGTTAACAGAGAAAAAAATCTACAAAATATTATTACATTTCCCCATTAAACTAATTTCATTTGGTTACAACACAGATTCTAATAGGATGATATTATTAACTAGTTCAATTTCAAAATGTCTTCTCATTTTTATTTTTATTATGTTACTAAGCAGAGTAACAATTGACCTAATTTATTCTATTGAATAACATTTCTCAATCTGTTTAAAAAGGGGCAGTGGCCTACTACTGTCCGTAGGCTCTGAGTGCGCTGCCATTCCAAAAATTACAGGAGAGTTCAAATTTGCACAAATTTCACATTCCAGTATTCAAAACTATGTATAATTTGTTACTCAAATCACTAATTTCCCCTGCAGTTTTACAGTTTATGAGGTTAATATCTATAGTCCTTTGTGAGCAAGCCTCTATTTCAGTTGGGCCCCTGCTCAGTTGGGTATTTTTGATTTTTGTTTTCTTTCACGTTTTACAAGCAGACAATACAGACATTTTGATTAGGATTTAAAATAATTATTGAAGAAAAACTACAAAGCTATGCTTAACAGCCTCCCAAAATGTAAAGAGAAGAGCTTCCACAATAAATCAAAGTAATTTCTGATGTTATGCTGTGATTTTTTACTCAGACCGCAGAAAACATAATACCTGTGCTCCCAGTGAGTGGCAAATTCACCGCATCCTTGTCTTGCCCTGACATAGCTGCCTGGCATGGACCACTTAGGGAAGGTTATGCACAGTTTCCCAATTCTGGGCTGCACCGAGCCCCAGCAGTCCCCAGATGTGCCACCAGCAGAGCAGGACACAGCACCCCATGGAGGCATCATTGTCTGCATTGGGAAGGAACAAGACACCTCCACAGCCACTGCCAGCTGCATGACCTGGGTTTTCAGCCTTGTCTGAACACTCTGGGGCAGGAGTTCAACACCGAGAGCCCAAGAAAGAACATGCAAACAGTTGTAATCCCTGCAAACTGCACAAAATAGCTCCTGAACATGGCTCTGTTCTTTGGCAGTGTAAATTATGCCCTCTGAGTCCACCCTTCTCTCCCTGTTGGTGTGGGCATCTCCTCTCTTTCCTTCACCTGCAGCTTTTTCTCTGTATACCTCATTTCCCAGCCAGCTCTGCCTGGAGCAGCTCCTCGTTCTCTACTCTGGGTCTCATCTGATCTGCTAAACTCTGATCTGCTCCACACAGGGTGTGCATCGGAAAAATCAATGCTGACAAATTTTGCAGTCCAACCTATAGATGTGGTTCAAACCCCAGAATCTTACCAAGGTTTATTTAGTGCCAAACTAGGATGCAACCTAGTGGAAAAACAAGTTATTTCTGTGAATAATGCATGAACTATTCTCCTCCCAAGACTTTAAATCAAACAAAACCAAGTAAAGATCTTTCTAATAGATAATACCAAATTAACTTTCCTTGCCAAGAAAAACTAAAATAAATATTAAAATTATATTAAAAAAAACAAAAACTAAAACTAAGTATTTGCATAAGCTGAGATTGTCCACATTCACACAGTTTTATTTCAGTGCAGCAGATCTCAAAACAAAACATTTTTTGGTCACAGAGGTCATATCAGTTTAAAAGCTTCCATCTGCTCTGCCACATTGATTTTCTAATGCATATAACATGTTAAAATGAACATGGTCAATAGTTCAGCAGACCATACCAACCAGAGGCCAGAAATGCTGCAAAGATTATCTTGTTGCTTCACCAATCACAAGCATGTCCTAATATCAGGAGAATAAAGGGATTTAATTCAATGCCAAGGGATTAAGTTTTATACTTTACTACAAGTAAAGTTAAACACTACGCAAGCTATTACAATAAGTGGAATATGCCAGGAAGTACATACAACTATTAATTCCGAAGAAAACGGTATTTCAGTTGGAGGATGGGTATCAACAATTAAAATCTTAGGCACTCTCACCTGCACTTCCCCTGATGTGGCAGACAGGAGGGGAAAGGGGTGACATTGTGAGCAGTAAAGAAGAAAACTTGTAACAAATCTCCTTACAAACCTGTTCATGTGCCAAGCACACTGATTTTTTCTTGTAATCTGATCCATTTACTGTGGCTCAAACAATACACCTACTGCTCGTTGTCAGAGTCCAAGTCTAAATAAAAATTTAATAAGTCACCTTTACAAACTTGTTAGAGCTCAAAGTCTTAAACACCTTCTGCTGCAAAATTGTTAATTTTAAATCTAAATAGAAATGTTGCTCATAACAGGAATTACTTTGCTTGGTTGAAGACAGAAAGGTGCTCAGACCAGAATTTATGAAAATTGCATCACAGAGTTTGCCCAGCATAGAGAAGCTCTAGCCCATATCTCTGAAAATGAGCACTGCTCCATCAGCCTCACTGCATAATCAACCACAGATTATTTGCACATAAGAATAAGAGATTTCATGCTGTACTTATGATGATTTATTTTTGCAGCTATGGGAAACATTATTATTTTTTCCCAGAGGAAGTTATTTCAGGTGTCTTTCCCCTGCTGTCACCCAGCTCAGAACAGTTATAATGCAATAGTGGTTATTTGATTACCCAAACTTCTCATACTCTTCTTTAAGCAAAGACTCCAAAGGAGCAAGATAATACCAGAACCTATGAAACAAATTACTTGAGTTCCAAAACTCTAAATCTGGTTTAGATATTAATTAACTCAATGACTATTACAGCATCTTCCTGCATTGCTTCTCATGTATCAATGTATGAGAAAGTAATGAGGGAAATTGCTTGTTGATGCATTTATCTAATAGTTCATTACCATCATCAGGGGTCAAAATATTCATCACACTCGTGTAATAGGAAAGGGAAACAACAAAAACACTTGTAACACCAAATAAATGCTGGCAATTAGTGGCACAAAGATGAAACACCTGGATATATAGTGAAACAATTCCTTGTTCCACTCAGACACCTGTGTAGGTATCATAAACCAGAACCTAGGTACTGAATTTAAAATAAAGAATAACATCAATGATAATAAGCTTGAAATTAGAAGTGTAATTAACTGAGAGCAGCTTATATTATGTCTGGGCTGACTGCATGGACCTGCAGTTTAAACTTGCCTTACCACTTTAAAGCAATACTTCCAAACTCCCCCCGCTGCTCTGTTGTATATTACTGATGCTGTCACTTGAGGTCCTGCTCATTTGTTTCTGCTTTTTTGCCCCAACAAATGAGTGGATCCAAAACCTGAATTTACTTCAGAATTTGGCATTACACGCCTGAAGAAAGAAGGTGAATAATCTGCTTTTTCACTTTGTTGCTGTTGAGCCAGTACCAGAGTGACTGTTCACCTCAGTGCAATGCATGAGAACGACTTGTTAAGAAAATAAAAACTTATTTTGATATCATGGAAAATCAAAACTCCAATTAATTTCACTGATATAATCTACCTGTTTGTTTCCAGGAGTGGTGGGACAAAAAGATTTTCTCACAAAAATTCACTTGTGTGAGCCTGTGATTGACAACACCCATCCATCACAGCATTAGGTATTCAAAACCTCAGAAACAAACAGCAAAGCCTGTAAATACCAGGGGGAAAAAAACCAAAAACAAAATCCAAACAACAACAAAAACCCTGATAATTTTTAAATGCTAGAATGCTGCAAATGCTGATTTATTTCCACAGAGGGAAAATTCAATATGGAATATAATTCATTAAGGAAATGAATGTTAGTTTTCTACAATACACAAGACACAGTCTAAATAATGGAACTAGCAGTGTATTTTATCCAGAAGGTTTCAGAAATATTGGTTCTACCTCAAGTTCTGGCTCCAAACACCAAGTAACATTGGCAGAGGTGCTGTTCACATCCCAAAGATTCTGTATGGATAAACAGCAGACATTATCCAGAAAAGAGGAGGGGCCAGGGAATTTCTGGATGATACTGAGGCTATCACATAACAAAGCAGCAATTACAATAAAATATTAATAGCAGCACTTCTCTTAGCTTCCTTAGAAATTTGTGTTCATAGAATGCTGTGGATCCAACATCAATTCTGGACACACTGCTATAACTCTAACCTTTCTTATATGGCATGGCACAAATGCAGTTTATCCCACCATAAGTTTCCATCTATTTACAAAGGTTGTTCAAAGTTCACTGCTCACTGATACAGGAATGCTCAAATCTGCAAGGCCAACACACACCTTCATGATTCCCCCTGGCATAACCTGACTGGCAGTTCCAGTTTCTTTCTGATGTATTTTAACCATTTAGTTAAATTAGATTTTAATATGCTGCTATTTTTTTGCCAACAAAACATATACTGCCTACAGGGTTGATTAATTTTTTCTAAGTGTTTTATCTCACTGTGAAAAGAAATCCAGAGAAATGGGTTTGCTTACAGTTGTGAAGCAGTGATCAAAATATCTTTCCTTTATTCTCCCTATAATTTTGCCCTGTCTCTAATAAGTATTCGGAAAAGAGTACTTGAAACAAGTAATAGCAAATACTTCTTGTTGTTGATAAAGCTGTCAAGATTTCTTAATTGAAAAAAAATTCAAAACAAAACATATCTTTAACAAAGCTTTCTACATTGGAAATTCACTTCTTACCCTTTAGTGAACAATTTGTTATGGAGGCTTCATGCTCCTGTCTTCTAATTGACACGTTTTTTTATATCCAGAGTGTTTTTCTGTTTCTTTGAATATATCCTGTCAGGCAGGACTTACATACAAAACAAAATTAATTTGGTTGAAACCCTAATTTGATTCTGTTGATAAAAGAAAAAAAATATCCTGTCAAATGACTCAAACCATTCTGTCAACAAAACATCCCTGGCTACTTTCAGATATTTTCTGCAGATGCAATTTGCAAAATAATATCTTTGTTTGAAAAATAGTTCATAATTTTAAAATAGGTGTAGGAGCCTTCTCTGCTGAAGTGCTGAATGCCTTTGTGAGCACCTTCAACTCCCTCTGAAGGCCCAAAGTTGTACATTTTGCAGATTTATATCCTCAGCCATCACATGAATTACAATGTGCTCTGTCATGCCTTGTCTCAGTCTGTCTCTGGCATTTCTAGCTTTTATTACTCTATATCCTAGGGAAAGGTTTATCAGACAAAATAGACTCTTGTTATCTGTTGGTGGCTTTAAAATAAAAGCCACATTTACAAATGAGATCATGTTGTCTATCTTCCTGATTTTTGTAAGAACTCATCATTCTTGTAAAATTTTATAGGACCCTTTAGCTCCTCTAGAAAACTACTGTTCAAGAGAATTAACTCTGGGCAAAGCAGAAACTCTCTGGTATTTTAATACAGTGAAATAATTTAACAAAATGGCACTTGCAAAGTATTTGGGGGAAACATTATTTATTTATTATTCATTTTGCATTTATTTCTGTGTCAGAAATTTGTATCTGAGGGAGGAAATTATAGCAGAGATCAATGCCACGGTTATTTCACAAAGCTTGATTGTATTATTGGTAGTGATAATTTTCAGAGGAAGAGTCTGAAAAATGAAGCAAATTCACATCCACTTAGACACAGCTACAGTGGCTGCT
The DNA here is from genome assembly GCA_013398995.1 of Alaudala cheleensis. Lineage (NCBI taxonomy): Eukaryota > Metazoa > Chordata > Aves > Passeriformes > Alaudidae > Alaudala > Alaudala cheleensis. Next base: position 139,307 of record VWYE01024261.1, read on the forward strand.
CAAAACTTTCATTCAGTATATTTTTCCATTTCTTCTTTTTTTCTTATTTTAAATGCTAAAAAAGGATAAGTTTGAAGGAACTATAAATACAAATATTGACTGCACAGTGCATTGGAAATGTCTGCAAGCAACATCTGTAAGAGCTCCAACATTCTTCAACTTTATTCATGTCTACAACATTTCTTTGGCACAAACCTATAGGATATGCATGTACCTTACACAGCTTCTAAATGATTGTTCTGTTTTTAGAGTTATAGGTGAATGCCCTTATATTATTTCACTGTTCCTTCTTTAGCTCCAAGTATGGCAGATGAAACTTAATTCTGGCATTGAAAGGAAATAACATCCACAGCAATTTAACTCTGAAATTTAATGTTGTCAACAAGGGCACCATGCTCTCCATACCTGCCTATCATAGAACTCTACACTTCATATCAGTGACCAAAACCCATGTTTTTTTTTTTTTTTCTTTTAAGTGAATGTATGTTTTGTTCTTTAAATAATATTTTTACAGGCCCCAAATAAACATAAATGCCATGGACTTCAATCAGGCTTCCACTCATGAGTCTGTGGACTCATGGAATGAAATGGCCTGTACAAACCACATTTACTATAAATTTCACCCTCTTGTAAAGCTACTTTTGCCAGCACAATGAACCCTTCAATTAAAAACAAACAAAGAAACCTTCAAATGAGTCAAGAGAAAAAAGATAAATCTGCTGAGATAAAAGATAACTATGAGATAACTATGTAAATCAAAGCAGTTGTGATGAATTCAGTGGAGGAAAGCCTACCCAGAGAAGGTAAAGATCTCTCCAAATATATTGAGGAAATCAATCAAAATTGAGTGCTGTTGTTTTCTCACACTTCATAATAATATGCTTTTAAGATCAGCTGACCTTGTGCACTTAATTAATGCACAAAACATGTTTACACTGGGGAGAGGAGGACAAGCTATTGATCAAGAGATGTTGAGAGAGCCCAGTTTGTCACTTCAGGCAGAATTCTGAAGGACAATCTATATTCTCCCAGTTCCACAATGTGATATAAAGATATCCCGCTCAGTTCAGAAGTTTCCTTCAGGGCTTTATCAAATCCACAGATCCCCCACATGGCTCTGCAGAAGATGTTAAGACTTAGAAGAGGAACACACACACCCCCTCACAAAGAAAACATTTGCTTTTATGTTCTGCCTGCCAGGAGAAATAGTGGAAAACAAATGCTTTGTAGAAGACAGCTGTGCTCTCCTCTTCATCCTCATCAAGGCTGAGAAAGGGAAGAGAATAATACACAATAATACATGGGAAATCTGTCAGGAGCTCAGGGATTGGGCCTAAGATAAATTCTTACACAACTCAAACCAACCTCTACTTCTGGCTAGTTCTGAGCAGCTAAATCAATGACTGCTGTGACATTCTCTGTGACATTAGAGGTGAAAGGTAACAAAAACAAATTCTGATATATTCTTCACCTCACCAATTTATTTTTTTTTTTTATTTCAGGATTCCCTAGGTAATTTTGTCACTGCTTTCTAATTTAACAAATCTGGAATTAGTTGGTCCACAGTAACTAACGCACTTCTCATCTCCTCAATGCATTTATAAAAACATTCTCCAAGATCATATTAAGAATATTTTTTTTATTTAATCAGTATTGGAGTTCTTTGCCTTGTCTTTTTTTTCTCCCCTGTATTTGAACTATCATTATCAACTCCATTAATAATGTATCATCAGACATTACCCAGTTTGCAGTACTCAGGAAATTTAGTGCCAGGGCTGTGCTCTAAGTCACTCCTTGCACAACAGCCACATTTATAACTGTGACACTTTTGTCACAGACCAAGGACTGTACTCATGAGGATTTACACTCACACCTTCAGATGGCTCCATTTAACGATAAGGGATCAAAAAAGACAAGCATTTCAGTGAAGGAATCACAAAATGCGCCCATCAAGGTTTCTTCGTGCTTCTTGAATTTATGGCTTGAAGTTTATTTTTTCTCTCAACTCAGGTATGCAGAGAAGGGTGAGAAGAAGCAACCTATTCCTGTGGAAAACTTTTCACAAAACANAGGGATCAAAAAAGACAAGAATTTCAGTGAAGGAATCACAAAATGCGCCCATCAAGGTTTCTTCGTGCTTCTTGAATTTATGGCTTGAAGTTTATTTTTTCTCTCAACTCAGGTATGCAGAGAAGGGTGAGAAGAAGCAACCTATTCCTGTGGAAAACTTTTCACAAAACAGAAACTGCTTCAAGGGTTATGGCAGAGTTCAAGAGCCTGAAGTGTAGCTCAAGGAAATATCATTGGGTTTACAGTGCTAGACTTCATGACCAGCCCACATTTCCCTGACCTAGAGGACATGATCTCAGCTTATAAGAGAATTAACACAGCTATAGGTAAAAAAAAAAACAAAAAACTAAGCAAACCTTCAAAAAAATGAAGTCTTCACTTACCATACAACCCAAATTGTTTTTATTCAACTGACTTATGGAAATAGAACTATTTGTTTACAGTGGTGGATAAAACAGGCACAAGAGTTCTGCCTTTACAAGCCACCAAAGCTCAGGATGTCGCTTATTTTTGTCCAAGCTGGGTTTGAAACACCTATCATTATCATCATCATCACTGAATCACAGAAAGTGCAGAGAATTAGAATTTTCCATATTTTATTAAGATAATTTGAACACTGAGATATCAAGTCTATTAACTGAAAAAAAAGGCAAAAAAGAAAAACAATGAAATGGAAAGAAAGGAAACTAAAAGGAAATACTGAGTTAATTTTACATTATATCCAATCTTTTCTTACTATAATGATTAGCTGGATACATCTCTAAGTCACTTTTTAATCCAGACTACCAGAGCCTTACAACTTAATGTAATTTCTAGCCATGCAGTGACTTTGTAAGATATTTCATGCTCTGCAGAGTAAAAAATGTAGGTCAGGACCCACAGGCTATAAGCAAGCCGTGGTGCTGTGAGTTTAACATATTATTCTTTTGGGAAAATGATGAAACAATTTAATTTTACCCAGACAAGTCAATGATCTTCCAACATTTCATTTTCCTAAGAGTAAAAGGAGACTGACACCTGATTGGTGTGAAAGTACCCTACCAGATTCAAAAAGTTTTCAGTAGGGAAGCAAGTGGAAAATGTTGCATTTTTGCCTTGTTTATAAATGAAAGATGTTAAAGTGGGTCCAGAAAATTTAAGTTGATACCCAAAGCTCACAGTCAGTTCATCCTCCTGTGTGTTGTGGTTCGTCTTCTTCCACCAAACCAAAGATTTGAGGTCAAAAGAGTGGTGGAAATCACAGAATCATGGAATGGTCTGGGCTGGGAGGGATCTTAAAGCTCATCTCATTCCACCCCCTCCCAGGGCAGGGACACCTTCCACCATCCCATGTTGCTCGAAGCCCCATCCAACCTGGTCTTGGACTCTTCCAGGGATTCCAGGGCAGTCAAAGCTTCTCCAGGCCCTCTTACAGGGAAGATTATTTTTTTCTAATATTTAATCTAAACCCACCCTTTCAGTCAGAAGCATTTTCCCTCATCGTGTCACCACATGGTCTTGCAAACAAAAAAAAAAAAAAAAAAA